>PVKS010001900.1:44300-129436 GCA_004027875.1 Aplodontia rufa | reverse complement strand
AAAATAAAACCCACATTCTTTGCCTATCCCCTATGTACATATATCCAGTTGGTGAACCAGGCAAGGAAACCAGACTTAGAAAAGGAAAATAAAACCTTGTGTTTGGCTACTTAATCCAGAGCAAAAAACTGTAGCAAGAGTCGGGGGCAAAACATAGGAATGATCAAGGAATATAAAGTTGAACTATGGCTACCAGGATTTTATAAATAACATCTTGTATATCTTTGAGGAGCACTCTAGGAAAAAGAAAAACTGTTGAGTTCCCCCAAGAGACTCACAGAGAGGAGTCTATATATTCGGCATTAAGTAGCATAATCCTCTTCAATCCAAGCTGGCTTGGGGGACACAAGATGCTCCAACTGATGACCAGCACCTCTTACGGGAAAGGAATTTTTTCTAGTCCCTGGGCCTCAGTCTTACTCAGTTTCTGTTCTCCTTAATTTTTAAACGAAAAATCCATTTTAGAGAGAAGACAAACTGTTTGCCTTAGGAATGCTGGGAAGGGGAGGGCAGGAGACACAGATGAAATGGCTCTGGTCTTCCCTTCCCTTTGTTCTGGGAGAACACAACAAAAGGAAGCTATTTTTAGCTATGGATTGGCATTGTGTTACCAGGTACATGTATCGACCTGATAACGGGAGAGGGACTCTGGGGCTCCCCCCAACAAACCCTGCAGTGTCAGTGGCTGTAGCAGCAGCTGACACACCCTAGGAAGTCTAACTGGGAAGAACAATCTTAACCCAGAAACATTTTCCAGACAGGAGATGTGAGGTCCCTGGCTCCCTTTGCTCACCTTGTCCCATTAAAGGTACCGCATCCCTAGAGTGTGAGGCTTGCTGAGAGTTGCTTCCCTTGGATGCCATTTTAAGAGAGTTTAGGGGGAAGGAAAATTCTAATTATACAAAATGCCCCTCCCCTGGAGTTGGGATGTGCCTGACCATTTATTCTATCGAATATAGGCCTCATCCCCTCTAGCCACATCAACCAAGGTTCTTTGAAATGCCTTGGTTATACGACAGCCATAGTTAAATACTCCTTTGATTGGATTTTGCACAGTTCCCCACCTCCCTTCCAGAGTCTCTTGTCTCCGGCGCCTGCCCACTTCTGTTCCCTGCTAACACCCCCAAGGACAGCTTTTCTCCATTAGCAGCTGGCCCATTAGTCACCAGGCTAGGGTGCCGGGCAAACAAAGTCTCCATTATTACCAACTTTTACATTTTTCTTTCCAAATCCAAATTTTTCACTTTAAAATTTAAAAATCTGTCTTTTCTCATATCAAGATAAAAACTCATTAGTGGGCAATCCCAAATACTTGACATTTCCCTGGTATTGCAGCATAGCAAAAGACATCATCAACTCGGGGACAGTTAGGAACATACTTAGGAAAGAGTGCCCTTTGGGTAACAATGGTGCCTTCTCTCTGCTTACAGGAAGGGTGAGTGGGAGGAGGAAGAAAATGCCTGCTGCTGGCCAGTGCCTGGGTTTGCTTTAGCAAAGTGTTTAACGTTATCTGTAGGAAGGGGGAGCCTACAGAGGCCCTATAAAGTTGTCACACAAAAGCAATTGAAATAAGTGGTTCACCAAGAGAAACAGAGGGATGAGAGCTGGTTCCTTTCCCCCTCAGAACACTATTTTCTCATCTGTAAAATGGAGATTTAAACAATGATACAGAACTTCCTCCCAGAGATGAAAGGGTCTATAAACTCTAAAATGATCATTTTGAATATTTAGGACTCTTTCATCCCATTTGAAGAAAACTCGCCTAAGCAGGTCCTTCTGCTAGTAGCCACAGGGAGTCCTCCCTGCCAGCCTAGGGCTTATCCCACAAAGGCTGAAGGTGAAGATGAGGCCTCCTCTGCAGCAAAACTATTTCCTGGTCTAACAAGTGGTCCAACTGGTTGAAAAGTAAATAAATAAGCTGTGAGTGATGGCCTTTATCTTCAGTGTTTTTCTCTGCTGCTCCAACATGCACTTGGAACAAGGAAGATCCTGAAACTTGGTTAAAACATGTGCTTAGCACAGATGAGGGTATGAACGGAAGCCTGCCAGCTTGAGGGACACACTTGGCCCGGCTAGAAGCCACAGAGAATAGAGCTGGCACCTTGGAAGGCTGGCAAAAGAGGGAACAAAACAATCCATGGTCAAGTACAATACCTGGCTTTTGCCCTACTTCTTAAAAAAACCTTTTACATTTTACATACAAGAGTTTTTCATATCCATTATAAAAATGTAGATACTAATAAAAGGTATAAAAAGAAATGAAAATTCCTCTGATTCTACCACCTGACTATGATTACCAATAATACACTAACAGGCTCCTTTCTAATCATATGTATCTAAATATGATTGCAATATGTACTCAAATATATGGTATATATTTGAAAAAACTATTTGAAAATATAGTAGATATTTTAATCAACAATAGTTAATATTTTATTTTAAATGGAGGTATTCAAATATATTGAAATTACATATAACTTCACACATAGTTTTATATATAGTTTTATTTTTTATATATAATTTTATTTTTTCTCATAATATGAGTATGTTTTGAAGTTATTATTCTTCAGTACAAGATTGTTCACAGTTCTAAATAATCACTGTTGCCTGTAACTGGTACCTCCCCCTTGCTTCTGTGTTTTATTCTTAATTGCCTGCTTGTTGGGGTTCCCAAGTTCTGGTCTCTTTGGGTTTGGGACACTGTCTTGCTGACACACTATTTCAGAGTGCAAGATTTTGAAAGTGAACTTCAGCTGTGGGTTTACAGTTCCTGTCCCAGGAAGTCCCCCCAGGACTGGTCTTGGTGACACCGTCGCAAGCGAGTTCACAACATGCCAATTTTCCATCTCCCATTTGTCCAGAAACCTCAGTTAGCAGCCCTCTCACTTAAGGAGACCCTAATGTGGCAGGAACTGGAAATAATGTATAAAATGAAGAACAATAATAATTCAACATAAACTGAATTTAAGAGTTCTATAAAAGCCATAAGCCAATCTCTAACAAAAAGTAGACATCTTGCTAAAAACACATTAGCAGAAATCGCAGGCCTGGCCACTTATCTCCTCCAAGGGGAGAAGGATGTGGAGGAAGGCCATGCATTTGCAGCCCAGAACCCTCTTTGGCACAGATTCCTTGGGTACACCCCTCAACCTGCTCTCTGCTCCCGCTTGCATTCCTTTTAGCCAGAGTGGAAAAGTTAATACCACATGAAAGCAACTATGTGACCTGATGATGTTGAGATTCTCAAATTTTTTTAAATTAAAAAAAATAGCTAAATGATTTTCCTTTGAATTTAAAAAATTAATAATAAGGCTTGCTCCTTGTGGAATGAAAGAAATCACATCTCATATATTAAAGGGCTCAGGGAGAAAAAGAAAGCATATCTCTAAATTCCAAGGATGGTCAGGAATTAATTCAAGAAGAGCCCCCACAAAGTAGTTGGGCTTAGGGGAGTCCAGCAGTGCAGATTCACAATGCATATTTCAGGCCTCTGCAAAATCTTAGAGGACTGATGACATTGTCACCTCCAGGATTAAAAGCAAAAGGAGGCAGGAATGTGCATGCTAAGCCAGCATTATATAGATATATCTGTGTCCTAGCTGGGTCTGTCATTAGGACACTAGGTAGTTCCAGCAATGTACACCCAGACTGGAAAAGGAATCTCTAGGTAGATGTCAGATCCCATGAAAAAGAAATAGGCAAGACTTAGGGGCTGTCTGAGAAGCAATGCCACCCAGAAACCTGTGAGATGTCAGGGCTGCCAGTAGAAGCCCCAGATGAGCTGGGTAATATTTCTGGAGCAAGTTGCATCCTGATATTTTAAGCTGAGAGTTTTATTGCTGTTGAAACCATACAGTTGAAAAGGAAATTGAACAGCCTTCTCTCTAAATCATCTGATTTATAGAAATTGAAATTGATTCATATAATTGGAGACCACTAATTATAGGAGTTGAAGAAGAAAGATTGTATGCCAAAGTCCTAATTGCTGAACTATCAAAGTTAGTCAAGATTTGTTTCAGGGAAGGAGGAAAATTGCCCTTTTCTATGGAATGCCAGGGAATATGATCATTACACCAGTTTGTGGATATTTCTTTGCACTCCACTGAAGGTTTTCTGAGAATGAAAGACCAAGTTTACTTCCTAAGGTGTGCCGGGGGTTGATTTTTTCTAATTCTTTTTAATTATTATGGAAGTAATAACATCATGAAATATATGGACAAAAGAGAAAGGAAAGGGGAGAGAGAGTAGATTGATTGATTGATTAAAAAGGCCCCACAGGAGCCAGGCACAGTGATGCACACCTGTGATCCCAGAGACTTGGAAGGCCGACGCAGGAGGATCACAAGTCCAAAGGCAGCATCAGCAACTTAGCAAGGCCTGAAGGAACTTGACAAAACCCCATCTCAAAATAAAAAATGAAAAGGGCTGGGGATGTGCCTCTGTGGTTAAGCACCCCTGGGTTCAATCCCTGGTACCAAAAAAAAAAAAAAAAAAGGTGCCCCTCCCCACCACAATTCTTCACCTTAAAGCCAACATGGTAATTATTCCGGCATTTCTCCTTTTAGTTGCTTTACTGTACATGTACTTTCACATGGCCGTGTTCCTGGCCCACATTCAGTTGTGCCTCTTTCTTTTGTTCTTGGGAACACTCCTGAAAACCATCATTTTAATTGACTACATAACTGTCCATCAAGGAGATCTGGTTCCATGGAATACCCCAATGCCACACATTTAGTTCAATTCCCATTTTAATTTCTGACATTTTAAATGATGCTATAATGAACATTTTCATGCATATAGCTTTTTTCATACTTTGTATAAATTCCTTAAAATAGATTCTCAAAAGCGGAATTACTGGGTCAACGAGTTTAACATGTTATTACTCCTGATAGGTATTGACAAATTGTCTTCTACGGGATTTCAACCATTCAGAATTCCACCAGTATTATTGGAAGTCCTGGTTCCCTATTTCCTTGGCAGCTAGGAGTTTGAGGTTTAATATTTGTTATAATTTGGTAGACCAAAAATGGCAACTGATACTTTATTTAAGTTTGTGAGTTTTAAATACTATGTCAGATGATCTGCGTTCCCTATATTTAGTAGGTTTATTTCTTCTTAGGTGAATTATTGGTACTTGCCCTTTATCTGAACCAAGTAAGTTTCTATGGAGCACCAGAAGCAGTAGAATAGAAATAGATAGGTAATTATAGAAAATACAGATGCCACCTGTAGACCGAGGGAACCTCTCACTTTCCTGATGAATAAATGTGGTGCCAGACATCAAATAATGACTATGCCACACTGCGCTCTGAGTATCTTTCACAGTCTTGGCCTTTTTGAGCTAATCTCCTCTTGTTATGGGTTCTCCAGGTTGGCAATATAATAAAAGCAAGCCTATAACATCTTCCTTTGAAATTTGATAATTTTTTTTTTGCTAATGAGGTAGACCAAACTAAGAAAAAAAACCTGAGAAAATGACATTAATTTGGAACAACTAAACAAAGCCAACAATAGTTTGATTTTCCACTCTACAAACCTTATAGCTCTTTACAAACAAAGTAATTAATCCTTATATACAAACAAAAGATACTGCCCCCCTTTCCTGAGTCCCAGGAAAATTAAGAGCCATTACACTGAGTTCTACAGTCTTTGGTAAAGAGACCACAAAGAGTAGGGGGGGAGGAAGAAAAAAGATATTAATAAAGAAAAGATAAAAGAAAGTACACAACTTGCACAGGGAAATTAAACCAAGAACCTGCATAAAAGTGGGCTTTAAAAATGGCTAATGGGCTCCAGAATAAGCACATTCATAGAGATAGAAAGTAGATTGGTGGCTGCCCTGGATGCTGGGGAGCAGAGATTGGGATTGACAGTGGAAGGTTACAGTGTATTTTGAGTAGGGTGATAAAAGCGTTCTAAAGTTGATTATGGTAATGGTGGCACGAGTCTATGACTATACCCCAAATCACTGAATTATGCACATTATTCAGTGAGTTGTATGATGTACGAATTCCACCTCAATAAAGCTGTTACAAATAAAACGGCTAGACTTAAAGGAAACCACACTGTGTGGGGGACAAACACAGAAGCAGAAACTGGGAAAGAAAAAGGATGGGGTGAAACACTGTTACATTGTTGGTGGGACTGCAAACTCTAGAAAGCAGTATGGAGACTCCTCAAAAAAAAAATAGGGCTGGAACTGCCTTTTGACCCAGCTATCCCACTCCTGGGTATCTTCCCAAAAGAGCTACAATTGGCTTATTACAGAGATATGACTTCATCAATGTTTATGGCAGCTCAATTTACTACAGCTAAATTATGGAACCAACCCAGATGCCCCTCACTTGATGAGTGGATTAAAAAACTGTGGTACATATATACAATGGGGTACTACTAGGCTATTAGAGAAAGTGATATTATGGCATTTGCAGCCAAATGGATGGAGATGGAAAAATTTATGCTAAGTGAAGTATCCCAAACTCAGAGACTCAAGGGCCAAATGCTTTCTCTCATTTGTGGAAGCTAGAATACAATTAGAAACAGTATGATAGAGGGCTAAGCTAATAATTACCTCAACATATATGAATTTTTACATGATCAAGGGGAACCCTGCCTAGGATGCTGGAGGATCCTAGGGAGGGGAAAGGGAATAGGGAGGATATCAAGGAGACTGGAGGGAGGGAGTACAGGGGAATCAAATCAGAGGAGAACCTCTGACTTCCAGGAGAAGTCCAATTAACTTGGGGTTTAAGTAGGGGGAAACATGGAACTATGGGGAACCCAAGGGGGGAAACCATAGAATGGCACCAGCCTTGGCTTCTTCTGTCATTATACATTTATTCTTCCCTGTAAGACCATGTTTAACGAAAAAAAAAAAAAAAGAAAAAGAAAAAGGATGGGGTGAAACTGTCCCTTGCAATATTAAAGAGACAAAACAAGAGGAAGCCCCCTACACAACTGTATTTGGACTTCTGGAACATTCATTCACTCAACAAAGCATGAGAGGTGTCTCCTGGGCAGTCTGGTGTCTGCGAGGAGTGACAGATGTGCGGGGTGTACCAGTAGGTGGGTAGGCCAAGGTTGGCAGACTTGGGGTCAAGGGTTGATGACTTCCAAAGCAGTCTTCAACAGGAGGCAAGGGTCAGCCTGGCAGAGGAATGAGAGAGGGACATTCCGGGTAGAGGGAGCTGAACACCCAAGCACCCTGAAGAATGAGGGACAGTGGTGTTGGGAGATCTCTGCAGAAATCATCCCAGCCGGAATCGGGGGTGTGGTGACAGATAACGGCTGGACACCGAGGGGTCTCATCAGATGATGATTTCTTTCTGGAGAGCCATGGGTTGTTTTAAACTGAGAAGTGGTATGATCAGATTTGCTTTCCAGGAATTTGAGAAACACTGATTTGGACAAGAGAGATTAAGGAAGAAAACCATGTGAATCTGAAATAAGGTGTGGGCTAGCACTGGATAAAATGGATATTCAAGAATTATTTAAGAAGCAGAAAGTCAGGTCCCCAAGGATGCACTGGAAAAAGAGTTCGCTTTGGCCACCATCCAGGCATGCTGGACAGCGGACAGATGGGGTGGGGTGCTAGTCACTGCACTGAGACCTGCTGAAGTTGAGGAGCCAGTGGGACACATAAGGGAGCTGTGAGATACCAGAGCAGATCCCACTGGGACAATGACCTGGCACTCTGGTAACCTACCAAGGACCTGGCACTCTGGTAACCACAAAGTACAACCTGGAGGAAGAAAGCCTGGACAGGATGCACATAAGGAAAGGAAGTGTCAAGGTCACTGGTTCCAATGAGCTGGACAATGGACAGAGAACAGCAAGTGGAAGCTCATGGTTAATAGAGGACTGAAATCTGGAGCTCGGGGCCAGAAGGTGGGACTTCCCCAGTGGCCAGCTCTTCTCTATACCAAAGAGTAAACTATTAGAAAAGGTGAAGGGGTGGTGGTGTGTGAACATGACCCTCACTTGGGTGCTCCTGTGTGTCCAACTGTGCACAGGAGAGAGCAGTGGATGAGTCTAGAGGAGGAGGTACATAAATGATGTCACCAAGAGCTCGCCCAAGGCCACCTAGACAGATGGCAGAAATACCTGATATGTTTCAGACACAAAAATCCCAACCCAACGAATCAGGAGGCTGGACAAGGCCCTGATAGGAACTTTCACTATCTGAACATCCATTAGACCAACTGGCTGGCTAAAAAGCAAGGCAGCGGAACCTACAGGGGGGAAAACATAGCATCATGTTGTTTGCGATCTGACAGGAGCTTGACCTGTCTTGATGATAACTTCATTTGCCAGACTCTGGAGAACATAATCAAAGGATTTTTTAAACTTAAATTTAGTTCTAACTAATGAGGAGGAACTAGTGAAAGCAGAGCAAAGACAAGAATATTGGACTCCTGCAATTATGTTGTTTTAGAATTCCCAAAATCCAGGGTGGATTAAACAGGGCAGGTTTGGGTCCAGGTGATGAGATAGTGGTTACCAACACAGGGTTGGAGTTAAGACAGACATGGGCCTTTAAGCTCCAACACTGCCTGAGTGGCATTGGAGAAGTTACTTAACATCTCTGAATTTCTAAGCCCCACTTGTCCCTAGAGGATAAAATTAATACCTACCTCAAAAAATTGTTATAAAGATCAAGTCCATTTGATAAGTTAGCACACTACCTGGTATTTGTTAACCATTTTGCATTCTACATTTTAAATGGTAGGGTATAAGAGTCCAAGGCAAGCAGAAGGCCCAGGAAAAGACAAGGATAGTCTTGAACATGTAATGCTTTCCATGCAGCCATGAAGATCCTGGTGAGGTTAGGGAAGGGAGGGTCCAGGAGAGTCGCTTTGACACCAAAGATATGAGATTTGAAAAGCAAATAGTGGATGTCCAATTTATATGTCTGCGTATACACACATGTACACACATGTACAAGTGCAGACACACAAGTATGTATCATGTGCACACACAAGCTCACACATACATACAAAGACCCACATGTGCATAGGAACATATACATGTGGGTGCACACACATGCACACACATACATGCATATTTATCATGTCAACCAATTAATTGATGATTTGGATAAAATATAGGAAGAGGAAGGAGTACATTACTAGGGATGAAGTGACAGGGACTTGAAATGACCTTATTTCTAGCAAAAGCTAAGGGAAATAAAATATGATGAAGGAGAGCAAAAAGTTTCAATTCAGAGGAAAAAAACAGACTGAAGAAGGATCTGTAGTCTGCTGCAAGGGTCAAGGACACCAGATTGGGGAATGAGAGAAGATGGCATCTTTCTTGCATCTGCTCAGCAGGGAGAAGGTCCCAAAGAAGGAAGAGGGACCTGCTTACCAGTGGTAGCCCAAGAGAGATGAGAAAGATCATCAGAGAGACGGTGTCTGCTCGACCAGGAGGCCCACCTCTTGGCTGTGGTGAATTCCACACCGTGGTACCAAGAGAACGTGGAGAGGGAGGAGAGGGAAGGCTGGACTCTGCGGTGATATTTGAGGAGCTGTGGAGAAAGGGAGAGCTAAACCCTCGGGTCATGGACAATTGATCCCAAGCCTGATTTTAGCACGGATCTTACTCTTTCAAAGAAGTTGGGGAAAACCTAGAAGAGGGTACCAGCAATCCCAGGAGGCCAGCGTGGGCTGCCTAGGAACTGGCTGTGCCTGTCCAGTCCTGAGGGCCGGTGGGATGGAGAACCACATTAGATACAGTGCATCTACATTTCAATGGGGCATTTCAATTTCCATGGGGATGAAGGGGAGAAATGTGAAACTAAGGCAAGACAAAGAAGTGGATCAGCAGCTGTTAACCAGCCATGCTCAAAGGGTGTGGAATAAAGTACTGTGGTCACCAGGAAGAGAGGGACTGGAATGTGATGGGCATGAGTTGCCCTGCAGACCATTTTTGTCAGTCAGTGACTAGGACCAAACTCAAGAATCCATGAATAATGCAGGTACAGGTGCCCAGAGATGGGAAAGTGGGGTAGAGGGGAGGTCCCCTGAATAAAGGAATCTAAGGGTGAAAGAGCAATGAAATTACAGGAACAGTCGATGGTCTTTCTACACCCCATCTGCAGTGGAGACAGCTACCAACCAATAATGTGTGTCTCCTTGTGCAACCCTGAGTGGAGACTCGAAGTGGCTTCTTGACCTGGGACATTTCCTGGGTTCAAGTGCATCTGGCTGGCCCATGTGCCTGAGTTGTGGCCCGTGCAGTTTGGATAAAGTAAAGTATTCTGCTTTCCATAACCTTGCTCTGTTTTTCTCATTCTCTCTTTCCCTGGTGACTGCATTTCAATGCCCTGAGTGACCGTGGAATCCGCATACTGAAAATGATGGAGAGAACGTTGGCCTGTACCCTAAATGACAGCTCCTTATATCCCACATGCTTGGTTTTTTACGTGTTGGAGAAAAAAAATACACTGTTGTGTCCTGATACTCAGGTTCTGGGGTGTGTTACAAACAGGGGTCAGCATTATTCAAACTCGTGTGGGGGCCAAACCTCCAGAGCAGCACTCCAGGATAGCAAAGAGGTCGGGGCTTCACATGGCCACTGACAAAAGTGTTAACAACTCACCAGGACCCAGAGAATCAGTGATCCTGGGCAGCAGGGTCTCAGAAGGATGAGGTCCTCATGTGACAATGCCTCAATAGGCCAAAAGTCCTTGAGAACTATCCACCCTGGTTCAGAGGGCTTTGGACTAAAAAAGGAAGACAAGTCTCAAGACTATTCAACAGTCACCACTGGCTCTGGGAGAGTTGGATCTGACCTGCAGAGTCCCAGGGAAGTTCTGGATCAAGCTTTAAGGAGCACATTGTAGAGCAGAGCAACTTACAGGAGAAGAGAGAGGGGGGAAAAAAGAGAAAGAGTGAGAGAACATTGAGTGCCTGCTGTATGCTATACTATCTGCCCTTTGGAAGAGGATAATGATTCTTTTTTTTTTTCTTTTTTTTAAGAGAGAAGGAGAGAGAGAGAGAGAGAGAGAAAATCAATTTTTATTGAGTTTTTCACATGGCTTTCATTGCTCCTACACTTAGTTGTGTACGTGGGTGCTGGGGTTTGAACCCGTGTACTTGCACATGTCAGGCAAGCGCCGTAACTGCCGAGCCACCACTCCAACCCCAGGTAATGATTCTTTAACTCTCACTATAAAGTAGTTACTATTATTCCCAGTATGCACAAAAGGAAACAGAGACTCTGCTCAGGATTCAAGTTTGCAGTCAGGATTCAGGCCATGCCTAAGGGGATCTGGTCCTCTGTATCTGAAGGACTTTATAAGATTGGCACTCCCCAGACTCCAAATAGGCCCCTCAAGAGGTGAAGGGTGGCCCATCTTGAAATGCATGTGAGTAGAAGCTGGGGGCCTCAGGAACACCTCAAACCAGATCAGGGCAGTTAAAATGGAAGATCCTCCAACCTTGAAACCTTTGCCAGGGAGCACACAGGAAGTTAGATTAAATCACCCAAAATGACTTCATAGCATATATTTCTTAATATCTGATTCACATGGTCAAACATAAAACTTTCTCCTGGGAGGAAAAAAATACCCAAGGATTATCCACCAAAACAGCTCCCTGTGATGTGATCAGTCAGCAACCTGACCAACACATGCCGAACTCTGTTCCCTTTCCAGGATGCTAAGAAGGAAGGGGGTTGGTGAAGCTCACCCCACCTATCACTAAGGTGGTGAGGCTCACCCTATGCTCAATAATCAGAAGTTGTACAGTGCTTTAAAAAAATAGTCACATATCTGGGGGTTAGAGAGATGGCTGAGTGGTAGAGTGTTTGCATGGCACACATGAGGACCTAGGTTCTATCCCCAGCACCACATGTACAACTAAATGAAGGAAAAACAAAGATCAGATGAAAAACTAAATAAAATTGACTTTTCTCTCTCTCTCTCTTATTAAAAAAACTAGCCATATATCAATGCCTATTTTTTTGAGTACTAGAGAGAGTAGACAGATTTTTCTTTCTGTAGAATAAGAAAATTCTGTTCCCTAACTTAGGACTCTCAACAACAATGCATAGAGGATCCTCTGAGAGGAAGGAAAAGAATCAATTATTGGTTTTTTTTTTAATTCTAGACAGTGATAGCTACCATGAATCTCTATTTAAGTCCTTTTATTATCAGAAGAGTTCAAGCATTTGCCATTCTTATGCCCAGAAACCATGGCCTTCAGTGAAGTGCCCTGGAGAAAGTCACAGACTCCAGAAGAGGAGACACCCAGTCACCTGAAGGGCAGGGCCTGAGTCTCAGAGTTCCAGAAAAATTTCTGGGTGGGCTAAAAAGGAAGAACCAATCACAGCTGGAAAACCCTGCACTCTGTGTCTTAAAGAAGGTGATTCTACTCAGAGACAGAGATTCATTTGAAAGGAAGCCAACACATATATTTTCATGTCTTGGGAGGTTGCTGTTTTATAAAATGCTTGCATGTTATCTAGGTCTGTGGAGATTCATTCAACACACTCAATCTGCCAGTACTTACGGCTGCGTGATGAATGTCATAAACAAGGCATACTGTTCTTGTGTCATAGGCTACTCTAGGCACTGGACTCCAGAAGTACACACAAGACAGGCACCATCTCTACTCTCATGAAGCTCATATTCTATTGGAGAGAGAGATGATGTGACAATTTAAAAAAAAAAGACAGATCCAGGCCATTACACATGTAAAGGGGGGTGATGTTTAGGGACCAATGAAGGGGTGCATGATGGAGACAGGCTTTAATCTTGGGGGATCAGGAAAAAGCAGAAAAGAGTGGAACTGAACACAGAGAGAACAAGATGTGCAAAGGCCCTGGGGCAGGGCCATATTGGATTGTTTTGAGAGGCAAAAAGAAGAGCTGGAGAAAGCGGGTAAGGTCCAAGGGGCAGGAAAAGCACATGAGACCAGAGACACTAACATTCTCTGAGGGATTAAGAAGACATTAAGAGGATCCTGTATGAAAACAGAGGACCAAATGATGTGTTCTCCATTCCCACCATGTCCCCTGCCTCCAACCATAGGGCAGGGAGCAATAGTTTCAATATTCCTATTTCCTCTTAGATTTAAAACCAGATTAATAGATTAACCTTAGAAAGTATTTTATTCTTTGTTAAGCAATATTCCTCCATGAACAATCAATGTTGAACAGTTTGAAAATTATTGCCAGCCATCAGAGGCTGATTCTCATTGAATGGTATGCACTATGTGTCCACAACTTAGCCACATTTTCCTGCCTAGTAAATCCACGTGTGCCATTAACAGATAAATTAAATTACCTACAATCACTTACCTACTTTAAAAAGGCAAACCAACTCCTAAATGGAAGACCAGGATCCCCTAAATTCCACTTTTCTCAATGCAAATGTCAGAATTGCTAAAACTAGAGTCCACAGAATCAATGACTCTATCAAGCAAATGGCTCCATGGGGCTCAGAAAGAACACCTTCAAGGATCCCAGATGGATGGTGACTAGGAGAGAGGAAGAGACCGCAGGCCATCAGCCACTCCTGCCTAACACACCGCAAAGTCAATGGACGTAGCTTCCTCCTCGGAGGACCTTTATAATGACCCAGGGAGAAAAAAATGAGTTAGATTGGATCCCCTGTCTTCATGGGGCTTAAAATTCAGAACAAAGCTACCAAACAAACTTGCTTCTAAAGTGACAAGTTCCAAGGAAAAATTCAGAAAAGCTGTAAGCATCTGGGAGAGAGAGCCTACCTCCCAGCATTTGAGGCAAGGGAGAATTCAAACGTAGAAAGAAAGGTATCCCTGAATGGGGACCCTCATAAAGCATAGCAGAGCCAGAGTGTGGGGGCCATGTCTGGGGGCCCATGTTGTTGGGCTGGGTTTAGTTGGAATTCAGCAATAACTTGGAGAAGGGGCTGGAAAGTCTGGTGGGCTGCGGCCAGCAAGCTCACTTCTCAAAACCTACTCAAGAGACAGTTCTCATGAGTAATCTAAGACACCCCTGGAGTGACTGATGTGTCCTGATTATGAGAGTAACAGGAAGAAAAGAGAGGGAATAACCTAAATGTCTCATGCCACAGTTTGAAGTATTCTGTTGCCCAAAGGTTCATATGTTGGAAACTTGGTCCCCGATGTGCCAGTATTAAGAGGTGATAGGACTTGAAGGCACAATAAGACCTTGTGCACCGTGATCAGGCCATTGGGAGCACTGTCCTTGGAAGGGATTAAGCTGTTCTCGTAGGACCTCAGTCAGTTCCTCAAGAGTGAATTGTTATCAAAGAGCAAGTACAGCCCCTCTTCTCCTTCTCTGGCTTCCTGTCTCACCATATGCCCTCTTCTTCCAGCACACCCTTCTACCATGATGCCATCCATTATGAGGTGGTGTTTCCAGAGCCTACGCCATGCTGTAGGACTCTCAACCTCCAAATTTGTGAGTTAAATAAACCTGTTTTTTTTATAAGTTACCTGGCTTTGGGTATTTTGTTATAGTAATGGGAAACAGACTACTATACTTCACCAATTAGGGAAGGGCTAAAAAACATACAAAGACATGTGTTTCATGGGTATGCAACACTGACATAAAAATTGGTAAGTCATGGGGTTGTGGTTGTAGCTCAATGGTAAAGCACTTGCCTAGCATGCACAAAGCCCTGGATTTGATCCACAAAACCTCCCAAGAAAAGGGAGTAAGCCAGATCTGAGTCAAAACATAGATCATCTTTAATCTATATCACTGAAATAAAAAACAAGTTATAGACTTATGGGATGGTACCATTTGTGTGAGGAGAAGGAAGGAAGGAAGGGAGGGAAGGAAAGAGGGAAGGAGAGAAGAACTAGGTGATAGGGAGAAGAGAGGGAAAGACCAGTTTGGGAGATAATACTGAAAACTGGGAAAGAGCAGGGAGCTAGAGATCATATACAGTATGTAATGTAGTATAATTTAATCATTTATTTGATTTTAAAAACCCAGCCACTGTCCACTGTCTGAATATTTTGATAATGATGACTGATGATGAATCCAGAATAGTGATTAATAAAAAATGATCTGCTCCTCTACTCCCTCTGATTGTAAATATCAACCTTAATTAATAGTAATCAATGTTAGCAGCAAGAGAAAATCCAAACTGCTTTAATGTCCCACTTCAGGGGCTCCCTGTAACATCCTCCATGGGCAACATGCTGGAGCTCTGCCCCCTGATGGGGTGGGAGGGAGGGGCCAGAGAAGTCCCCACAGGACCAGGCCAAGTCACAGCTTGGAACCCAGGAGCTCTGAAAACAGCTGCTAGAGGACTAGGGGGAAGGGTGGCCCCAGAGGGAGAAGAAAGTGTGAGAACCAAGACCCATATAATAGTACAGACTCTAGCACACCAGTCACAGCACAGCCATCCACAAACCTCCCTAAACATCTCACTCACACACACACACACACACACACGCACGCACACGGAACTCATGAGCCTTTGGTTGCTCCCAGCTCCTTCAGGATAAAATCCTTGCCTGGCATCCAACCCCTTTCAAAATCCACCCCTAGCCAGGCATGGTGGTACACACTTTTAATCCAGTGACTCTGGAAGCTGAGGCAAGTGTATCACAAGTGCAAAGCCAGCCTCAGCAACTTAGTGAGGCCCTAAGCATCTCAGTGAGCCCCTGTCTCAAAACAAAAAATAAATAGGGCAGGGGATTGTGGCGCAGTGGTTAAGCGCCCCGGGGTTCAATCCCTGGTACAAAAAAAAAAAAAATCTGCCCCTCATCTGCCTTCCCCGGATCACCTCCTTCTGGTCCTCAACACATTCCCAACAAGAGTCATTGCCCCTTGAACACTGTCCCCTTGTTTACATACTGCTGGGTGTCACTCTCTCTCCACTCTAATATTTGATAGAAATGGCAGAAATCCCACTTCCTTCATCTGTATTTTAACAAGCATTTAAGGAGCAGATACAATGTTCCAAGCAATATTATCCAATCCTTGCAACCTTACAAATGAGAAATTAGTGTTTTCCCATTTTACAAATTGGACATTTAGGGTTCCGAAGCATTTCGCTGGAGGCCACACAAGCTGATACTTGGTAGAACTGTGATCTGGGCCCTGCTGGATATTGCTCCTTAAAAGGAGACAAAAAGATAGTGACAGCAATTTCAAGTAGCAGCAAGGAAGTGCCCGAGGGTAGTGGGTTAATTGTCCAGGGAGGAAAGTAGTGTAGTCAGGGATGGGCAGCATGGCTCTTCAGAGAAAGTGGCACTTGTACCAAGGCACTAAGACTTACTAGGCACAATTACTGTGAGACACACTGTAGGTACCTGACAGGTATGAGAAAATGAATTTTAGGTGTGAAGGCCAGGAGGCAGGTACGAAGCAGGGCACTGTGTGCTGGTCACCGACGCACCTGAGTGCAGTGAGGCAGAGCTCACTCAGAGGAGCACAAGGGGCATTCATTACACCCAGACAGGCAACAAGGGTAACAGAAGCCAAGGGTTCATTGCCCAGTCCTCCACAGCTCAGAAAAACTTCCCAAGGGCGTGGAGTCTTGTCTGCTGATGCTCCCCGGAAAGCATCTGGCCCCAGGACAATGTGACACGCTGGGCAAAAGTGCTTCTAGAGGGGCCTGGATCACAACCTGGCTGTTCAGACCAGCTCCACCTTATCCAGGGATGCTGTTCCTCCGGTTGTTCTTGAGAACTCCAAGTCCTCAAGGGGTAGAAACCAGGGTGCTGCAAGGCCACTTGGAGAACTGTTCCGAAGCGTGGAACAGCAGGGCCATTGCAGAAACTGCAAACAGGTCCACGCAGTGAGCGTGCTTTTCCTTTGCAGCACGAGTTAAGATTCTGACAGGTACAGAGGAGGAGAGAGATATATTTGTGATGAGTTCATATTTGTTAAGTAGGAAGTTAAGGGCATGGACCAGAACTGTCCGTTTGATCCTATCTATAGAAGCAAAGGATGGATTTGCTTAAGCCACCTGTGCCTTGAGCTGGATTTATCCATCACTACACCGGGTGACTCAGTTTTCACGCAGGAGACTCCTCTGTCACGTGTAAACCAGCCATTTATTAATTTTTGAAACAAGTACTCAACTTCATTACTCACTTTCGAGATCGCACACCGTGTTTACATAATCTTTCTCTGGCTACAGGAGTCGCGCAGCAATATCCCCGGGCAGCCGTCGCAGTGAGATACCAGGCGTAGTTAGGGATGGCAATGTTACAAGCCTACAAAGCAATGTAATTACACAGATCCGACCTGCCGCCACTCTCTTCTGCAAGGTACTCCTGGAATGCAATGTCAAAATTTGCATGCAGGATGCTGACCAATAATGTACATTTTAACTTACCACGGCAAATAAAACTCCATGCCATATGGCTGATTAGAAATACTCTCTCTTCTCTAAACAGCTGGGTGAGCCACAGCAAGGAGAAGATGGTTGGCAGCTGTACACTCTGTGGCTGCTATGCTGCTGCTGCACGGGGTCTGAGCTTCCACAGGTATGCACCTGAGACCAGGAGGTGAGACACCCTTCTCTTCAAAGGAGGCAGCAGCAGAAGAAGACGGGGCTGCATAGCCAGGTGTCCCTCTCCAACAGGGCTCCTCGGTCGGCCCAGCCTAAATAGGCTCATTTTACAAGTATTCTAAAGTCTTCCAGAGAGAAAATGGTATGCTGAGCACTGGGGGAAAGGGGATAATATCCAAAAAAGAATAAAGGCAGCAATTAAAAAAATAGAACACTATGAAGTTGCTGCTGTTCAGTACTAACCACTGCCACACGCACACACCTGACCATTTTCTTTCTAGCCAGGAAGAGCTGGCAGGGAGCCAAGGTCAGGTTTTTCATGTTCCCTGGCAGGTGCCTCAGCAGGACCTCTGCAGATACCTGTGATGTGTCCACACGGCTCTGGGTACCTCTGACCCTCCTCAGCTGTCCACCCCTCTCTTCGACCCTCCAAGGACCAGTGACAATCAGCACAGGGCTCTAGGGAAATCTGGGGGAACCTGACAACAGTCTTACAAGTGGGGTTGGCTCAATAGAGTGCCACCTGTTCTATCACACAGGGCCCCATGCTTAGAAGGACCCTGATTTGGGTTTAGTGTTCTTCTATGGCTTCCTTGAAATTCTTAATGCCTGAATGATGGGCCCCACATTTGCATTTTGCCTGTGTCCTACAAATTATGTAGCCAATTCCCTCTGAACTTTCTTTTAAAGGGGTGTGGCTTTCCAGTGGGGAAACTCCACAAACACTATCTCAGTAAGGTAACCACAAGGTCAATGTCATCAGTAATCAAGTTGACAGCATGGATCCCTGATGTGGTGTGATGACAATGACCCTGTGCCTCTGTGGTCATCCAACTGAGCCATGAGAAAGATATCCATCAGATAAACCCACAGTCTGCAATATGCCTGACCAGGACTCCTCAAAACAGCCAGTGTCATCAAAAACAAAGAATTCTGAGAAATTATCACAACCAAGAAGAGCCTAAGGAGACATGGAAATTAAATGTAGGGTTTCCCTAAGAGGGAGGTGGTGGGGGCTGGGTTATGTGGTTACTTTCTGTATCTCTCACTCAATTTGGCTGTGAACCTAAAACTGCTCTAAAAGTTAAGTTTGTTAATTTAAAAAGAAGCTAAAAGTAATGCCATAATTTGGATGGAATCCTGGAGCAGAATAAGAACAGCAGGTAGAAACTAAGGGAGTCAGCATAAATTATGGACTTTGGTTAAGGGTAATGTATCAATATTGGTTCATTGGTTGTGATAAATGTCCCACACTAACGCTAATAATAGGGAAGCCAGGTGTGGCACCCATGGGAACTCTATACTCCCTTGAAACTTTTCTGTAACAATAAACTATTCTAAAATAAAAAGTCTCTTTACCCCACTCCAGCAAAAATTATGGAGCTGAAGAAACTAGGTCCAGAGGGACAGAAGGCCTTGGAGGAAAGGTGGCCCCCACCTTTCCTGCCCCTCTTCCCTGGACTCTTTACCTTGGAGGAGGCTGCTAGTGGCTGCTGGGAGCAGAATGACTTTAATTTGTATAACACTTTAGTTCTTGTGGTTAGATCTTTCCCCCTGGAGACCACTGGAACTGTCAAATCCTCTGGCTGCTTCACTGTCAGCTAAATATTGTATTTCTAGCAGTAAAGAGCATGTGGGGGAGATGTGGGGGTGGGTTGGGGATAGCCTGGGGAGAGCAGAATTTGCTTCATCCCATTTGTAACCTGCTTTGAGATGTTGGCCACCCCAGTCCTCTCTCTGGCATCTTTGGTTGGCTCCTGTGCCCCACGTGCACAGTCTGGGGATGTGGGCTGTGGGAGCTGAGAGCCAGGCTGGTTGTGCCCAGAGGAGCAGGGTGCCCAGGTATGGAATGGGTACATCTGTGGATGACTGCATTTCTTAACTGAGAACTATCTCTGTCAGCCAAGGGCTGTTGATTACCCCAGAAGTAGAGTAAGATCCCCAGGTGTGTTGATTATAATATTCCCCCCTATGCAGAAAAGATTTTACCTGAGGACCTGTGAGCAAGTACAGGTTTGATAAAGCCCACAGTTTGCAGGTGTTTCATGTCATTTTCCTTCACATATTTGGTGGGAGAACTGACTGGGTCAATGATGCCATTTTAGAAGGGACTGGTGAGGAGGCAAGAGTCCACTGCAGGAAGTAGGTCTGCAACAGTCTACCAAGGCTCTGAGTGATGTGATCTGGGTCTTCCCAGTACCAGGGAAAGGAGAAGTTTCCAGGAAGCCTGGAAGGACTCCCCTTTATGGGGTGACTATCAGAGCACTCGAGTGACCTCTCAATGTTCTGAACTATGAACTGAATGAACCACATTCTGTCCAGAATCTCCTTCTGCACCTTCACCCTGAGCCCAATTTTTATTTGCCCTGTTGAGCATCTGCCCCTGCCACAATGGAGGTGGCACTGATGCCCAGGACCTCCAAAACCCTGCTCCACTCTGTCCCTTGGCAGTCACTGCCTCTTTCCAACACATCAATCTCCTTCAAGACTATGTTCTACATCCCACCGTTTGGCCACCTGCCTCCACCTCCACCTCCTGCTGTATCAAGAACCCCAAGGCCACTGGGCATGGTGACACATATCTGTACTCCCTGAAACTTGGAAGGCTGAGGCAGGAGGATTGCAGCCTCAGAAACTTAGCGAGGCTCTAAGTGACTTAGTGAGACCCTATCTCAAAATAAAAAAGGTCTGGGGATGTGGCTCAGTGGTTAAGCATCCCTAGGTTCAATTCCTGGTACCCCTCCACCTGATAAAAAGAAGCCCAAGGCCTTCACAACCCCTATCAGGTCCACTCCATGAGTGACATTTAGACAAATAGGGCCTTTGCGGTTGTGGTTTGCACTCAGTGCAAATATTTCATCACAAGTCCCAAACTCTCAGAGGGTGGAGAAGGCATTTGTGCAGAGCTGGCCCCTGTGCTGCACCTAGCCAAAGTGGCCTCACAAGCAGCATCTCCTGGTGCTCACCAGCTAGCAGACTGTGTCTGCCTGATGCCGGGGCACGGCCTGACAGCACTGCAGGTGGGCGATGGAGCCGGGTCCTTCTTCATCCTCCCAGCTGCATGGCCTGGCCTTCCTGCCTGCTCCCTGGGACATCAAATTTAGTTGCTGCATCTTCCCAGCCCAAACCAAATCATCGAGTCCTCTCCTTTGCCTGGCTCTCAGCATGAACCAAGGCTGTGTTTAGAAGGGAGACAGATTCCATTTCCAAAAGGCACAGGGTGAGCGTTGAGAAGCACTCTGAATTTCTAATAAAGCACACTGGCCAACAGGGGTTGTTTTCTGGAATTTCAGTTTCTGACAGAAGCCATGCAGCACTTCTTGTTGTGGGCAGTTAGGCATTTACCATGGGACACTGTTGCCCGCTTGTGTCCTCTGCCTCCTAGCGTCAGCTCCTGGAGTGAGCCACACCCTCCCACCCTCCTGTTCACTCCCCTCCCATCCTGATGGCAGAGTGCTGGCCTCACACACCAGCTGCTCCACACAGCTCTCCTGAAGGAAAAGGAAAAGCAGCTCTGACCTGCCCCTGTGCTTCTGTTTCTGTGGAAAGGATGTGGTCTCCCGAGGCAACAGGGCCCCTTCCAGGGCCCGAGGTCTAACCAGAAGCCCATTCCAGCCCTGCTCCAGCAAGTCTCCCTCAGAAATGCCCAGTGTCTTGGCCAAGTCCCAGACCTCATCACACACTGCACTGCTAAGGAAAAAGGCTTAGCTGACTTCTGCAGAGCCACCGGCCTGGGACACAGCGAATTCCCTTAACAAATGCAAAGCTAACGCTCTGTCACTTGGGCAGAAGAGGGAGGAGGCAGAGACCCATCCTCCCTGCCTCCATCCATTTGTTCGTGTTTACTGAAGTAGCCAAAAGGTGGACACAACCCAAGTGCCCACTGAGGGACAAAGGGATAAAGAAAATGGAGGACAGCCACACTCTGGAATATTATTCAGCTTTAAAAGAGAAGGAAATTCTCTTATATGCTACAACGTGGATGAATCTTGAGGACATAATGCTAACTGAAATAGGCCAGTCACAAAAGGATAAGTACTGTGTGACTTTACTTTATGAAGAAACCAGAGAAGCCAGATTTATGGGGACAAATTAGATAGATGCTACCAGGGTTGGAGGGAGAAGGAAACGGGGTGTCACTAATAGGTAAGGAAATTCCATCTTGCAAGATGAAGAAAGTTCTGTGAATGGATGGCAGGGACCAGCACAGGATGATTTGGATGTACTCAGTGTCATGGAACTATATGCTTAAACATGGTTACGATGGTAAACCCTATTATGTGGATTTTGCCACAATTTTTTTTGGAAAAAGCATGTGGGTGAGGGTGTGTGTGTGTGTGTGTGTGTGTGTGTGTGTTGAGCCTCTACAGCGTGCCAGGCACTGTTGTAGGCACTACAGACACAGCAGCTAACCAAGCCAAGTCCCTGCTCTCACAGAGGCTCACAGGAGGAAATAAATAAACAAGAAGGCAAATGAATGAATAAGACCAGTGAATACGAAGATGAGGAAATAGTGCACAAGATGCTTGCAAAAGGCTGCAAAGATGGTCACAAAAGGCCATCTTTCCCGAAAGTGAATGGTGAAGGGATATTTCATCTTGTGGGTTGGAAGAGGCCACCTGGAGGAGGTGACATTGAAGGATGAGGATGAGCCGGATAGCCCCACGATGGTGTCTACCAAGAGTCTGCCTCAGCGCTGGAGCGGTAGCTGAGCAGTAGAGTGCTTGCCTGGTATACATGAGGACCCTGGTTCAAACCCCAGTACCACACAAAACAAAGTGATGGAAAAAAAAAAACAGATGGAAAAATTTAAAAAAAAATTTTTAAAGTCTGCCTGAGAGACAACAGACAATGTAAAGGTCACCAAGGAGACTGGGATTTATGTGATTGAATTCAGCAGAGTGAGAAAGGGGAGAGACAGTGGATATGGGGCCTTGTGAGCCAGATTCGATTCCATGCAAGAGGTGGAAAGTCCCTGGAGAGTTCTACTCTTAGAAGGAGCACGGTTCAAATGGCTGCCCCAGTGCCCAGGGACGATGTCAATACTCACCCATCATCCCAGCTAAATGCATCACCATGAAAGTTCACTTCCAGAGCCACATGCCTGTCCCCTGTGCCCCAACTCAGACTCCCAAACCTGCACGTGGGAGATGACCTCTGGTGACAATAACACCCATCACAGTTATAGAGGGCCAGGTTCTGAGGTGTGATCTGAGGTTCTTTGGTGCCTGAAGGGAGAGTGGCGAGATGGACTGAGTTCTCGTTTGCGCCTGGCAAGTGCCCTCTGCACTGGGAGAGAGCATTTCATTCCACAGGCCAAGTCAGTAGGCCCTCCCTGAACACCTGCCATATCCCTTGCTCCGTGCTTGGGACCATGCTGGGCATGCAGCTAAAAGCAACACAACCCTACCCTCATGGGACCCGAGCTCATGGTCCCACTCCAGGCACACTGATGGCTAAGCTCCAGAACAGAGGGTCCCTGCTTGGAGATCCCAGAGCCCTAAGTCTCAGCTTCTGCCAAGAGGAGCTTGAGGCTGCAGAGGGCATGGCTGTGAGATGTGGAAGGCAGGGCTTCCTGAACTTGCCAACTTGCACTCCAGGAACCAGACCTGCTGCCTGAGGCTCAGCTGGCATCAGGGAGAGAAGACCCCATTAGCAATGCTCTGAGAATCTGGGAAAGGGATCAGGGCCCAGCACAGAACCCAGCTACTCATCCTGGAAGGAAGGCTGAAGGTTACTGCATCAGCAAGGCCAAGCCTACCCTAATAATAAGTCATCACACTACCCACATACACTGTCTTATCTACACAGCACAGACCCCAAACACTGCTCCACAGTTGCACACATATGGACACACACATTGCAACATGCACACATCTTTACTAGTGCACAAATACATACCAACCACTCCCCAACACACACAACCATACAACATACACCCCAATGTCCATGCCAGCACATGCAACCACATACCCTTACATTTATCTTAACACACACATCCTTCAGTAAACCCCAACAAACAAGGGTTCCCCCAAGCCCCAAAGCCATGCCAACACATTAGCATACCCCAATACTGCATCTTAATGCACATCCCAACAGCCACAGACATACTGACATTCACATCCCACCCTCCCCATACATACACATATCCACATACACACCCAATCCATGTACATCCACTCACAAACCAAGACCCTAGCCCAAGATGCATACCCAGCACATACTTATATGCATGCAGGCACAAGGTGACCCACACACCTTCAGCAGCTTGCATTTGAAAAAATTAAGTCAATTTATAGAAATACATGCAGCAACAACACCCAAGATACACAAACAGACTCGCACCAGGATATCCATGTCCCAGCACACGTGCAGGCAGTCAGCACGTGCATGTGCACCATCACCACGAGGAATGAAATGCTGATCCCCACCCCACCCACAGCAGCAGACTGAGCCCTGCAGCTGAGCCCTGGCCCTGAGAGGACCTTAGGAAGACCAGGGGCAGAGGGACAGCCTGGAGCATTCTGCTTCATGTGGCCAGTGAGAAGAGGCTGTCTGGTTCAGCCTGCAGTGCCAGGAGACAACAAAGGACTCCCACCCCTCTTCTGGAAGCCTTCCCAGATGAGTCTGCCCTCCTAATTTACACCTCAGAGGACCTGCTGACCAGGAAGGGATTAGAGCCCTCCTCTTTCTCTTTCTGTTCATCTACCAGTGGGGGTCCCCCTCTTCTGGAAAGGAGTTGGGGAGAGCTGGCTACTGGGTGGAGCATGTATGTACATCCACAGAGAGCGCTAGCCGGGGTGAGCAGCGTCCCTCTGCCTGCGCCTTCCCTTTCTTCCTGCCACCCACACAGAGCTGCAAGCATTGCAGTGCTGGGAGAGACTGGAGAAACTGAGGCTCAGGCAAGTTCACATGCGCAGAGAGTGGGCAAGGTGTCCTGAGCCAGAGCCCATGTCCTTGTGGTCATGCAGAGTCAGGTCCCCCTTTCTCTTTTCTGTCTTGGGCAATGAAGGACACATTTGGGACCTGCTGTGCATATGACCTTAAGCAGAGTCTTGGGGGACACCTGCAACCATGGCTTTGGGGGATCACTCCCAGTCTAAGTGTGGAGCTCGGGTGGGTCCTGTCAGTCCTCAGTGATGTGAGGAGGACCCCTACTGAGCCACCGGAGGGAAGCAGTAATCCTCTGATCTCTCCATAGCCTGCTGGAACAGAAGTCTGGTTGGCCAGCCCTGAGACAGAGATGGGCTGGCCAGCCAGGTTCTGCCTTCTGCTAGATTTATCTCATTCTCAGCATGACCAAACAGTGGAATTAAAATGTAAGAGCTCCAAGATATGCAGGTTCAAATCCCAGTTCTACCACTACCTAGCTTTGTGATTCAATCTAGCCTCCTGCGCCTCAGTTTTCACCTCTCTCTTTTCCACACTGTAGAATCTGGGAGGGCATATTCCCCAGGGCACCTTCTGTGAAATACCCCCAGACAACCGGGAAAGTAAAGCCCAATGCTAGGTATAAAGGAAACCTCTGCTCATCCCAGAGCCAGGGCTCACACATGGGCACCTGGCCCCTGGGATGTGCACCACTCAGCACGAACCTCCAGACTCATCTCCACAGCCTCCTTTTATAGCTAAGCAGGTCTTAGGATGGGCTCTACCTGAGGAGGCAGTGGAGGCAAACGAGGTGGAAGCAAAGCAACCAGCCTGCTCCCCTCTGGTCGGGCAGACCTCCAAGGCTCTGCCACTACACCACACCATGCCAAGAACTGTTGCTCTAAGGGTCTGCGGGCCTCTTTTATGTACGCCTTGCCCCAAAGTCAGACCATCTCCTCCACAGAAGCAGAGACTCTGCCTTGTCTTCTGCTTGGACCAGATCTCTCCCTTTGCTGATATGACCAGGATGCAGTGCTGGGCACACAGTGACCATGTGGAAGGTCATGTTGGTCTACTTCAGTGGTATCCATTATCACTTCCTCTCTAAGATGAGACCCAGCATTACCAATAAAAAAGAAGAAAAGAGACAGAAATGGACACTTGGAGAAAATAACTGAAAACTCATTCTCCCTCTCCTAGCCAGTTATAGATGCATATGTCCCCTGCTCAGGAATGGGGAGGATTTCACCAGATGTTCTCAACAGGAGGGTAATGCTGGTTCTACTAGTAGAGACATGGTGCCATGACATTTGGACAGTACTTTGTTGCTCATATTCCATGACTCCTCCATCTGAATCCCATTTCCAGCTACTGGGTTAGATGAGATAACATTCCCCCTCCTCTGTTCCTCCAAAAGTTAGACCTATTGACGTGAGCTAAGTATTGTAACCACCCTCCCTGGCAATGGTGACTGGTTCACAAGTGAACATGGCAATAAAATAAGACATAAAAAATGCAAGATGTTACTAGGCCTCCAGAGAAGTGTGTTCCTCTCTTTGGTGATGTGGTGATATATGAGCTGCAGCAGCCTTTTTGCTACTATGGGGAGTCATTGGGAATACTCTTTAACCTGCTATACCTACATCATTAAAAGTCAGACCAGACCAACCTCCAACCTTTTAGTTACATGAACCACTGAATCTTTGTGGATATAGTTTGTACTTAAAATCAGTTTGAATCAAGACACACTTGCAATAACAGTATATGGGGAAAGTGGGCAGGAGCCAAAATACCTTATGTTGGCTCTACATGATGGAAGGTAGCTACCTATCAAGGACAATGCCAATTACTGCTTTATAATGACCCCCATCAACTGTAATAAGAACAACTGATTCTACCATTTTCCTAGGGATTCAATGACCCCAAGTCAGGGAAGCCAGCCCTTTGGTGCTACATACCTGCAAACAATCAATCAATTAATCAAGTTTCCCATGTTGTTTTTGTATTGTTATAGTGCAGAAAGAATACTAATAATAACAGACTCAATCTACTGACCATAGTGGAGTCTTTGCTGAGTTCTTTATAGAGAAAACCTAGTGCTTCAAATGTCCATTTTGAAAATGCAGAACCCAATGAACAGAGAAACTAAGGATCCCTTGTTGGGCCACACGGTGATAAAGACCAGCACAGAGTCCCCAGCCACAACTCCCACATGCAGGATTCTGGCTCCACCTCCAGAAGTTAGACCTGGCTGACATGAGATAAGTGGTCTAACCCATCCCCCTGGCAATGGTGACTGGTTTAAAAATGAGCATAACAATAAAATAAGACATAATAAATGCAAGATATTACTAGGCCTCCAGAGAAGAGTTTTCCTCGGTTCGGTGATATGGTGATATATGATCTGTGGCAGCCTTTTTGCTACTATGAGGATGAGAGGTGGGAGGCACTCAATGGGAATGGAGACAGAAGAGAGTCTCCTTGGCCCTCCCACCCACCAGGCATGCCAGTCCCTCAGAAATGCCTTGACAAGGCTTGGACAGGTACATCAGTCAGAAATCTACGAAATCCTCAGTCCTCAGGAGCCCTGGTTCTCTCTCAGGATAAGCAGATGAGGCCCTCTGAGTTACCTTGGGAAGGGAAGAACAAAAGAGACAGGAAAGCTTGAAGGCCTAAAGCGGTCTCAGATTCTTCCACACTCCCACCCCAATTCCAATGGTGTGGGTGAAAAAGTTGAGCCCCAGAGAAGGGAACTAGCTGCCCAGCTAGCCCAGTAGGATAATTAAAATGAGAAAATGGGTGTGGAGACAAGCAACGACCTGTAATGGGTGTGTCCGGCTCTGAGCTGTTTCCTAAACATTAGAAGGCTGTATTTGTCAGCTTATGAACCAGGCCTGTGATGCTGTATTTCATCAGAACCTAAAGGGCAGTTGAGGCTTGCTGAGCACCAGGAGAAATCTTTTCCACTGGTCTCAGGTGGATCTGTGGGCAATTTCCATCCCAAGGTCTATGAAGAACAGCAACTTCCACAGTGCCGTCTTTGCTGAGCTGCCCTGATGGATGGTGCACAGGTTGCCACCTCTCTCCCCTGCTCCCCTGTGGCCAGGTGCGGACAGTTCC
Source organism: Aplodontia rufa (assembly GCA_004027875.1). Lineage (NCBI taxonomy): Eukaryota > Metazoa > Chordata > Mammalia > Rodentia > Aplodontiidae > Aplodontia > Aplodontia rufa. The sequence goes on along the minus strand of PVKS010001900.1, from coordinate 101,961 downwards.
CAAGTCAGGTAGGGTTAGTTTAGGACAAGCGGACAAAGCCTGAGCCCTCCTCCCCAGAGTGGGGTCTTAAAAATCCTCAGGGTGCTCTATTTGCAGGGTCCCAGTGAGAGTGGTATACCTGGCACACTGATTCCTGCTGTCCCCAGATCATGACTATGGTGACAGTATGAATGAGGCCGTGCAGTCCTCCCTAGCTCCTGGTGATGACATAACCCTTCCTCTCCCTGTGCTCCCTGAGGCTGCTCTCCAGTATGGCTTGGTGGGCAGCCTGGCCAAGGAGACCCCACTTCTCTTGGACAGTTGCTGCCATTCTGCTTGCTCCCCTGCCTTCCTGGCCTGGCGACCTCCCTCAAAAGCTAAATTATTCTCCCAGGGCCTCTTCTGGATCAAAAGAGAAACTGATTAAGACAGTCATTCATTGCCAGGGAGCAGGGCCAACAGCCAGTCACAGAGGCTATCTGCCTCTTCCCAGAAGTCACCAAGATTGGCTGGATATTACAGATGGAAAGAACCACTCCTCTTTGCTGAAAGATTTAGCACAGGTGACTGAAGAGACTCCTTAATTCCTTCTGGTCCTTTTGGAACAAATGTGGGCACCAAGGAGCTCCAACACCAGCTGGGTTAACAAACCCTCCCACGTGTCTGGGCAGCTGGTCTCTGAGATGGGCCTCAACTCACCTCTGCAATCCCAGGACCTATTGCTCAGAGTTCAGAACCTACTTAATCACCGTCTCATCCTTTAAAGAACAAATGAGTGTACTCATGAATGAACAAATAAATCACAAGTACCCTGGTAAAATGGATGACCCAGCTTTAGGAAGACTGTCAGAGGAGGAATTTTCTCATGGTGCAAATGAGAAGTGGCTCCAGCTGCGTGCACCACTGGCTGACGACCCTCTGCACCCTCAGGGCTGTCTGCCTGTGACCAGAGACTCAGGTGCTCGGTATTTTCACCTATGGAAGTCATCGTGCAGGTGATCAGAGCTATCAGGACACAAACACTACAGAGACGTTCACTAGTGTTGCCTCTCAGAGTAAAAGAGCAGAAATGAGTCCCAGCTTTCATGGAAGGGCGTTGGCTAAATCATAAACAGAAACAGATTTGCTTTCTTTAATTCTCCACATTTCTAATATTTTTTCAAAGAACCTATTACTTGTGTGAGGCTTAAAAAAAGCGTAGTTATCACTAAAGGACTGGAGTCTGCCAACAACTGCCCACAGGACAAATCAAGCCTTTTGCCTGTTTTTGTAAATAAAGTTTTATCAGAACACCATCACACCCTCTCCTTTTACTGCAGAATGGAATGTTTACTACAGAGACCACATGGTCTTCAAAGCCTAAAATATTTATTATATGGCTCTTTAAAGAAAATTTTGGCTGACCCTTGTTTGGGATTTTCAATGACAAAAAAATATATGACATATATTTCAATAAGGACTTATATCAAGTATTCACAGTATGTTTTTTCCAAATACATATTTAGGTATGTAAAAAGGACTGGGAAGTATGAACAAAAATGTTCACAATGCCATTTGAATGATGGTAGGCATATATATTGAAAAATTGTCACCGTGCGTAGTGGTGCATGATTAGGGAGACTGAGGCAGGAGGATCACAAGTTCAAATCCAGCTCCAGAAACTTAGTGAAGCCCTAAGCAACTTAGTGAGACTCTTTCAAATGATGTTGCTCAGTGGCTAAGCACCCATGGGTTCAATCTCTGGTACCAAAAAATAAAAAATTGTCTTTATTTTTATTTACCTGTAACTTCTAAATATCCAACATAAACAAGAATTACTTTACACTAAGGAAAAAATCATTAAACAACAGTAGCCACAAAAATCAGTAAACCTCCTTCCTGGAAGAGAAATAGTAGGAGGGTTTGGAAGGTCACAAACAAGGAAATTTCATGGGCGGGGGTGTCAGACCTGGTGGGAATGAACACAAACTGCCAAGGCTTCTCCCCCAGCTGGGATTATGATGTCCCATAGCATCTTTGCTGAGGGATCACTTCAATTTTTCAAGACAAGTTTCTAAAACAAAAATTTTTTTAAAAAACACCTATTTTAGCAACAAATTAAACAAAACATATTTAGCAATAGAGAGAGAAACAAGGATCTCTCTTGCTCTTCCAGGAAACCACCAATGCGCACTTTTTATGTTGAACTCAACAGAAGCACCTGGAAATGTTCCAAAATGCCTCTCATGATGATTGAAAACCACTGAGGGTATCCAAAAAACATGGATGACAACCACTGAGTTAAGAGTGTCCAGACATTACTTTAATGAAGAGAAGAGACACTGTAGTAGGGACCTGCTTCCTTGAGCATCAAATGGCTTTGGATCTGAGATCAAACAAAAGAAACCACTGTAGTGTCAGCCAAAATTCCAGCCCCCCATGGTGCATCTATAAGGGAAAGAACAGATTCCTCTGTGGAATGTCCTAGACCCAAGGCACCAAGTAAAACAAGGTTCCCCAAAGGTGTACACAGTCTCCCAAGAAAAGCCATAAAAAAATACCAAATCCATTAGAAGCAAGGGGTGAGATCTCAAAGCCAAGGCCACCCACAACCTGCTTCCTCATGCTCATGTCCAAGCCAGCATTCTGGCTGGCCATCCCTAAGGGGAAGACCAGTCCCCCATGTGCGTGGTGAGCAGCCCAGCCAAGGAGTCAGTTTGTGCTGTGCCTCCCACTTGTCTCAGACACATGGCACATGTCACACAAAATCCCTAAGGCTCACAGTGACGAAGAAATGAGACCCACAAGAAGCTAAGCCCTAGATCACTTAGTCTTGAGAGGGGGGAAAGTATGTAATAAAAAGCAGGAGGCCAATGGATGCCACCTAGACTGCCACCCTTGTTTTAACACAGCTCCTGTTATTGCCTTGGCCACCCATCAGGCAGCTGGAGTTGGTGTTCAGACGTGCATTGTTTTGGGTACTCCACAGTCTTTTTGAAACTACAGATCAGGTAGTGACCCTCTTTGTCACAAGCCAAGCAATCAAATTCCAGATCTGTTCTCCAGCACATTTATAGACACAGCATTGGGTCCTTTACATTGCACTTACTGGCCCTACTCTTACACAGTTGTACCCATATCAGACCAGCACAATCAAGGCCCTGTCACACCCATGACATGCAAGGATCTAGGGGAAGACAGGAAACAAAATGCAGTACAAAATAAATAAATGGAGACACAGCCCCAGGAAAACGAGTGCTCTCCTCACAAAGAAAACCTAAGCCAGGCCTGGCTCTAGAATTAACTGAAGAGGCCTGGCAGAGAGAAAGCCCACATTTCAGCTATGTGGCTTCCAGAGGACTCCCATTCCTGCTCAGGTGCTTTGATGCTAAGGAGCTGCCCAACTAAAAAGTCCCACAGCTCTACCCAAGCCTTACTCCTCTAAGTTCCTTTGGGGAGGGTCCACGGCTTTCTGAGAAGAGCTTTCCAGATGGTGCCTGGCTGCAGCAGTGCCAAACTCCACAGCTTAAGTAAATGTTGCCATCGTCCCGTCCTGCCAGGAAAAGGCAAGGGGGACCCAGGGCTCCTCTCAGCTGCAGCAACTTCCCGGGGGAGATCACAGAATGCCCCTCCATACACACGCACTGCCACCTGCTTGCCCAGCACCTCTTGGGGGGCCATGAGAAGCCCCCACCTCTTTCCTCAATGTGCCAGATCAGTGACCAGGGTACAGAGATTCCGGTCAGATGCCAAAAGAGGAGAGAGGGGCGAAGGGAAGTGAGGAGCTCAGGAGGGCAGCCTGCAGGTCCCAAAACCACTGAGGGCAGAGGTCCAGCCCAGTCATCATGAATCTGGGGAGTGTGCACAAATCCAGTCTTCCGATCTCTGCAGGTGTTTCTCCACCCCCACCATCAATGCTCAGATACAGCTCCACAGTGAAAGCAATAGACTGCTCACTCCTCTGACTTTGCAGGCTAAAAATGTCCCCAACTGCTCTTTATACGGTTCTGTCTCAGTGGAATGCCTATGCTCTCCACCTCTAGATCACCAAGTAGCCCAGCAGTCCCTCTTGGCTTTGCTCCCACCCCTCGGAGTGATCAGGGCCACCTATCAGAACCTTCAAGTCTCAGCAAACCAGCTGAGATGTAAAGCAAGACAGCCACTCTTGCCTTCCCTTCCCAAGAGTGCACTTCCTACAAGCAGGACACACAGCTTCAGACCAAAGAAGGGACTTGAAAGGTCTGCAGCCTGGTGAAGAAGGGACCTGGGAGGACCACAAGTCACCCTGCAAACAGAGACTGCCCCCAGCTCTGCGGCAGTGGCCCTTGGCAATGTAAACACAACATGGTGGGTGTAATTTCCTAGTAACTTGGAAACACAGTAAGCAAGTGGGTGAAAGGCAGCCTCTGCAGCCTCATGATACCTGCTTCTGGCTTCACCATCAAGCGGAGGACACACTATGGCTGTCTGCAAAGCAAATTCCAGTCTTAACACTCCCAAGGCAGTGGCCAGGACCTGAGCTGGAACCTCCCATTCAAACTAATAGGAATCATGCAACTAATGCTTCCTGCTGGGTTTGGAAAACTGACTGCTTCATTCCTTGCTTCCTTATAACCTGTCCTTAGTTAATCTGTATTTACCTCATTGCCATTAAATTTAGATTTTAATGAATGTTTCCATTCCTCACTTTAGCTTACAGAGGTAGGAGACCATCATGGAGCAAGCACTTTGGACTGTTCAGCTCTGTAGGCAGGAATGCAGAGGAGAGGAAACTGGGGTCCCACGATGCCCACCCTGAAGACAGGTAAACTGAGCTCATCAGATAAACATAAGTAGGGCTTGAGCAACCCCAGATCTGGAATCTAATCTCTCTCACCCCAAACCTACAGAAACATTGCAGAGACTTGGTTTCTGGGATTTTATGTCACGGGTCTCTTACATCACACTCCTAATCTGAAGATTTTTAGAGCTGATACAGCTTCTGTCTGAGATCCTAAGTGATGGTGGCATCCAGCCCCAAGGAGTGGGGTTTATAGCCCCATGCAAAGGAGTAAGAGAGACAGCAAAAGCTCCACAATGTCACTGAGTGTTCCCAAATAATTGTTCCTAAACACAAGACAATAAAAGTTCAGAGTGAATGGAAGTTTATAAAAGAAGTTGCTGGAAAGTGTCCAGCCCCCAGGGAAGGGACTGCCCCCAAAGGAACCAACATCTGACAGCCACTTTCCTCCTAGCATCAGAAGGTTGCCCCCAGTGAAAGGACCTCCCCAGGACCCAGAGGTAGGGTGAAGAGTCTGCCAGGAGGTCACTGGAGCCTCTGACCTTGGCCCCCATCTGACATTCCCCAGGAGTCTGGCCAGCTACACTATCTGTCCAGACAGGCAGCCACCTCAGCCCTCAGCTTGAAGGAAGGGCCTTGGCCAGTGTCTGCCTGGGCACAGCTTCGGCACACATGAGCCGAGCCTCCGTAAATCTCCACAAACACGGCGGCCGCTGCACACGCTCCCATGGCGGGGACGGAAGGGCTGCATATGGAGCTGGGCTTTAACAGCTGAGCTTTAAAAAAAGTGCAGCTTTTCATCTCACTGAACCAGCTCCCAAATTAGGAGGTGGGGAGGGAGGCTGGGCTGGGGGGAACGGCGCAGGAAAACAAGGAAGCTGGGATGGGAAGAGGCGGCCTCCGACGCAGAATTTGATTTTGCAAGGAATTTCAGACTATTATCTGCTCTAAAGGTACCTTTGGAAAAAGAAATAATGCTCCCTGTTTATCAACCCTAAGTTTACTAATTTCAAGTTGCTAATTTTTTAAAAAAACTATTTCTTTCTTTATCCTTTTTTTTGACAAAAATGAAAGCATCTATCTATAAGGGAATCATTCACATTCTTTAGATTGGGTTAAAAATTTTTACGTAAATTTACAGAGGGGATCATTGCTTTCCAAAGTTCTGCTCTGCAAAGATATTAGTTGCCACCATGCCAAGGGGGTGTTCCCTGGTCCTTCTAATTCTCTGCCTGCAGGTGAGAGGCTGCTGGACAGGAACAGGAAGAAGGAGTCAGATACCGGCAGTTTTCCTGGAATTGCCTGGAAACTTTTACTTTCTGTTTCCTCTGCTGATAATGACTGTCTTCGGCTCTGCAGCCAGCTCCTCTCTCCCCCTCCCAGCCCCCTGTTGCTGCAGCCATCCCTGAGCTCCAGTATAAAGTTTGGCTTTTGCAGCAGGAAGCAGCTGGGCCAAGCAACCAGCGAATGATAATGACCTCAGAAATCTGCTGTTCGCTCGGCAACAATAGGGTGCTCAGTCTACTGGAAAATTGTGTTCATCAGCTAACTCTGCTCAGTTACTAATTGACATTGCCAAATATTTTAAGAACAATTGGAATGCACAAGCAAAAAAAAAAAAAAATGAAGATCTTAATCCTCAGACTTAAATTTTTTTCTTTTTCTTTTTCTTTCTTTCTTGCTTTATTTTATTTATTTGTTTATTTATTTTTCTTCTTTTGGGTGCCTGGACCTGTTCATGTGTTCATGTGGAGCAGGCAGTGGTTGTCATGAATGCAGGCAGGGAGGGAGAGTCACATGAGAAAAAGAGGTGGAAAAGAAAGAAAATCTATCATATCACTATACACCCGATGTAAATGCAAGGGAGCCCAGGATAAAGGCCTTTGAAGCTGTGGTCAATGGGCCTACACTGGAGGGAGACCCAGCATTTCAGGAATGCTGCTCCGACAACAAAAGAAGACCCCACAAGGCTTTTAGCCCAGCTGATCAAATAATCCTTGACCATCTCAAAATATTATAGCAGAAGAAGTAGGGGTTAACAATATTCTCATCTTTGCATCTCTCCCTAGCTTTCCATTGATCATGCAACTTAGCTGACTTTATTTAATGAACAGAGGGTCAATGCATTCAATTACCCCCTTCCCACCATCAACACTTCAATTATCCCCACTCCAAAATTATGGGGAATTCGGAAGGTAACTGCCCTGTTGGATATAATGAACAGTATCGTTTCTTAGTACATTAAGTTTTAATTATTCTAAGCATGATTTCCAAAGCAAAATCTGAAGAAACAGAACTTGGGACGTTTTCTGACTCAGAGTAAAGCCAGGATCCAAGCCTGGGTCTTAGAGGAGGTTTTAGGGAAAGATGCAAAGATTAATGCCATCAGAGTATTTGCACGAAAGCCAGAAATGAGGAAGCATCAAAACTGCCGCCCTGCTCTCTAAATGTCATAAAAGAGTACAATTTATAAGCTGCTGCTTTCCAAATAGTTTCCCTTTGCCTTGTACACGGAGACTACAATGACATCTAGTATGGTGTGAGATTATTGGTGAGTCAAATAAACAACAACAACAAAAATAAAACAAAGGGAAAAGGGGGAAGTGTGACTAGTTTTGCCCATTTTCTGTTAGAAAATATGACCTCTCAATTTGTCAAAGGTCCTAGTTTTCGCAGTTGATCTTGAGCTTGGTTCTCAGCAGTTTGGAGAGCCAAAGAACAAACACATTTTCTGGTTCACTGGAATCATTTTCACATGTTCACTGATTCAAACATTCTTTTGCTCACATAACAAACAGCTGCATCCCACATTAGCCTAGCCAGTGACAGTCGCCCATCTCGGCAATAACTGTTTGATTGCAAACTTGACCCCTTCTTCGTCTCGGTCTGAGCAAGACATTTTTAAACAGCCACTCCGTTCCCAATCCTCCTTTGCAAAGAATTACATCAGATAACAAAGGACGCCTCTGCCACTCATTGTAAGCCTTCTTCTAGAGATCTGTTCTAAGAGGCTCTGGTAAAAAGGTTTTTTATGATGAATTCAGAACTACTATCATGTTAAGAGCAGCGATTTATAAAGAAGAATTCATTGGTTAAGATCTGAAAAAATAGTTTCTCAGGCCCTACTGACCCAGTTTTCAACAAAAAAAGAATCAAGTGATGCAAATTAAGTTTTGCGACATTGTTATGCAGTCTGAGAAATTTGTAAAACCGTGTTTTGCAGTTATTTCTTAATAGAAGCCTTAATAAGAACTTCTTTCTTTACTTAAGGGCTTAAATTTTTTTCTCCTCTTCACCTTGCAGGTTTCTAACAGGTAATAATAAAATACCTATTGTGTCAAGATTTTTATTTAAATGCTTATTTTAATCGCACTTTATACAAGTAACACTTGTTAGAAATAAGAGGGAAAACTAACCAGATTTGGTTGAGAGTCCTAAATCCCAGAAAAACCTGAAAGCCCCAGACACGCAGCTGATTTGGGCTGCATATTGGTATGCCATCAATTTCTTACTTAGTCAGAAAATTATGAAAGGGTCTAATTTGAATATGAAGAAAACAAAGAAGTCAACCAGAAATGAAAGAATCAGTATTCACAATTGTAAAATCCTTCAATGAGGGAAATAAAAGTGAGAAGATAACCGCAACTCAAGTATAATTCTCTTTTGAGTCATAAGCATGGTTAGTTCTTTTAAACAAAACGGGCTTTTTTCAACAGAGTATTTAGAGACAGGGAAGCAACGGCGATAGGAATAGCACGAGGCTATCACTTGGCCAGAAGGTGAGAAAAACACGGTAAACATGTCATTAATGAAGCCGAACATTTGGTGTCCGAATATTCTGCCTGATGAGACCCTCTCATTTCAGTGGGTCTGGGCGAGGGATGGAAAGCTGTCAATGTTAACTTCACGTTACTCCCAAAACTTAGGGGAGCCAGTTGACTCCCTGCTTTCTGCCCCTTCGAGGTCCCCAATTCAAGAACAGTTGGGACTATGCTCCCCAGAAGAGAAGACCCCTTCCCAGGAAGTTGGAAAGAGTCCTTCCTGGCAGACAGTGGGACACCTGGCACTTGCTGCCTCCACGGTGCAGCCATCTTTATAGAGTTCCTACTGTCAGCCAAGGCAAGTCAAAAGCCCTTCCCTTGCATCGGAGTACGTTCCACATAGTAGTTGCTCCCTGTAGTATGACCTCGTCCTTCCTTCCATGGTGCTCACGTTCCTGGTTAGACTCTTCTACAGAGTCTCACCAGTAATAAATCGCAAGCAAGTCTAGGACTCCAGGAGTAGACAGTGTGTTTCATGGGTATTTAAGCAGCAGCATTAAGTGCTATTGGAATCTCTGGAATGTGCAGCTCAGATTTATGTGTCTTAACAATTCTTTACTGGTTTGTAAAAAGCCTCCACACTCACACTTTATTTTAATACTAATTTTGTCCTAGGAGAAGGGTAAGCTGAAGCATGACAATAACAACGAAACTAAACCGGCATCTACTTAATAACTATAGCAGTGAATTGCTTCTGAGACTGAAATATTTATCAAAACTGAGAACGGGGGAGGAAAACCGAAGAGCAGACCAAACTTTTAAAAAATGACCCTCAGCAGTGTGCTGCCACATCTTTAACAGTGGGCAATGCAGTGCCTCGAGGTGCCTCAAACTGTCTTTCATTTTCTAGACTTAATGGCTGATTGCAGAAATCAATGTTGCCATTAGTAACAGGGTATTTGTTATGGCATGATTTCCTCTGTTGTTAGGCTGCAGAATGATTACAGTATTAGCGAGGTGCTTTCTTTATAAAGGGCCAGAGATATAACTTTCAATTTACTATCCATTAGTAAGGGACTTTGGAAATATGGATGAAGGCAACCTCTTACCTGCTGTTAGGTGGTGATTTTAATTTAGCTGTCTTAAGCTAGTGTTTTTTCTTTTCTTTCTTTCTTTAATTTTTTCCTCTTTTTTTTTTTTCCAAACAGGGCCAGGAAGCTTCAGCGTTTCACAGACATTTTGATGACAGATTTTTCTGCTTTGCTATTTTAGACCCCAAAGCTGTATTACCCATGTAACAAAGTACAATTTAAGACAGACAGGCACGCATCTGGGTTTCAAATCTCTGTGCTTGACTAAACCATTGGAGGAAAGTGGCACCACTCTCTGGGTCAGACAACTGAACAGGTGAGCCAGGTTGGAATTTTGGAAAAGGACAGGAGATAGGCTTGGTCTGGAGACAGAGTCTGGGAGTGAAATCCCAAATGAGAGAATTGTGGGAATACACTAAGTGTGTTGGGTGCCCAGGACAGCACCCAACATCCATGGATGTAGCCAAACACCAGCTCCTGGGTTCTGGAAATGAGGTGATAGTGGATAGGGTCAAGGTAGAAATGGGGCTAAACAACTTTCAAGGGAGGGGCAAGCTATGCCCCATTAAAAAGCATGCCACCTGGCAACTCCACCGTGTGGGAGGAGGATCAGCTGTCTTTCCTGGTAGTCAGTTTTCAGGGGAAGGCCAAAGAGTTGGAATGTCAGTCCTTTCCTTGAGACTGGGCAGCCTGAAGGGAGGCACTGCCCAGCATGTCACGGCCCACCCCAGAACACCCAGCTACACTGACCTCAGAATTGACTGAAGGCCCAGGTGCAGAACCAGGCAGCCCTGGACAGGGCCCTTCTGCGAGTTGTTCCTCCCGGTCCTTCCTGCCAACCTACCTGAGGAGGACGGCGAGGAGGGGTGCGGGCTGTCCTCCTGGGCACTTCCGGTCTGGGAGAGGCCTCCTCCGACCCCACTCTCCTCAGTGACGTTGGAGGAGCCGGGCGTGGTGGAGCGGCTCACGGATTGGGACTCCTGGTCACTGCCTGAGCCACGCCGCTCATCCAGACCTGTGTGCAGCCCGTCCTCGTCACCCTTGCGGTCCCGCTTATGGACTCGGGAATGCACAACCACCTGGTGGTAGGTACGGAACACCCGGCCACAGTCGGGACACTCGGTGGGCTTCTCTTTCATACTCCCGGGTCCCTGCAGGTTATATTCGAGCGTCTGGTTCAGCCCATGTGACAAAAAATCCCGACTGCCTTCTAAAGGGTCGAGCTTATTTGGCAGGTCTCTCTGATTGCCCACTTTAGTGCTGTGAACCAAATCAGCAGGCATTTTCTGCTTGGAGCCATCTGCTCCCACTAACACGTACTCCCGCTTCTCCTTATCAAACATAACTCCAGCGTTTGCCAAAGTGTCTTCGTGGTTGCGCTGTAGCTGATGCTCTTTAGATAAGAAGCCATGTTCCATGGCCATGCCCCTGGCCATGAGCTGCCAAGCCTGGTAGCTGTTCACGGGGTCCATCTCTGCAGCTTTGGCAGCTGCCTGCAGTCGTTCAATGCAGCTGGATTTCAGCGGCGGCACAAGGTTGAGGCATCCCAGGAGGGAGTGCTTGTCTCCCTCGGGGACACCATGGGCCATGCTGGAGATGGGTGACAGTAACTTCCCTAGCACCTCCTTCTCCTTCATGGGCAGCTCCCCTTTGCCATAAAGCTGGCTGGGTTCACTCAGGCTGGCTTTGTCTGGGGCAATGAAGCCACTCTGCAGGCAGGAGAGGTACCTGGAGTAAAGATTGGCGTGGGCCTCCTGGGACATGCTGCCCATGGTCACAGGCACCTCGGGCTCACTGGGGGACTTGTTCTTCACCGCCAGTTTGTTGAGGTGAACCTTCATGTGGTTCTTGAGGAACCACGGCTCTTTGAAGCGCCGGCCGCAGATCTGACAGCAGTGTTCGAAGGAGTCTTTGTGCTTCCGCATGTGGCCCTTCAGGAACCACGCCTGGCTGAACACCTGGCCGCAGACTTCGCAGCGGAACTCGCTGGCGGACTGCTCCCCGCCGCCACTGGGGCCCTGACCCTGGGCTGACTCCGCGGTGATGTGGGCCTTCTCCACGTGGCTGATGAGCTCCTCCTCCTGTGAGGCCGCGAAGTCGCACAGCGTGCACTTGTAGGGCTTGTGCAGGATGCGGATGTGGCGGTCTAGTTCTTCCCGCTTCTTGAACTTGCCTTTGCAGAAGGTGCAGCGGAAGCCTGCCGCCGGGGCCACTGTGTCCTCCTGAATGCTGGCGGGCTTGGGCGACGGTACCGGGTTGGCCACATCAGGCACACTGTGGTTGGCAGGCAGGGCCAGGTTGCAGGTGGCCAGCGGGGCCTGCTGTGCGTGCGGCAGGGGCTTCAGGTCGGCCCGCGGCTGCAGCAGACTGCTCTTCATCTGCTTGTCCCGCAAGATGGCCCTCTCCTCCAGCTCGTGCAGCAGGCGGTTCTCCTCGCGCACCCTCCCGCGCCCCTTCCCCAGGTTGCCCAGCTTGTGGGTCCGCAGGTGAATCTTGAGGTTCCCCTTCTGCGCCGCCCGGTGGTCACAGTAGGGGCACTTGAAGGGCTTCTCGCCTGTGTGTGTGCGCATGTGTAGTGAGAGGATGCTGTTGAAACGGAAGCGCTTGCCACAGAGAGGGCAGGGGTACTTCCGGTTTTTGCGGGCATCATCCTCGATGTCACTCATCTGGGACATAATGCCCAGGTTCTGCCCGTTGAGGAACTGCTGCAGGTCTACCCGGCCATTGAGGCTGGTGTCGACATCACGACCCAGCTGGTTGGCCAGAAGTGCCATCTGACTTCCCATGGGTTGGCCACTCATGGGTACATGGGATTTCTCATCTAGGGATGCAGGGGTCTTCTCCTCGGGGTTGGGCCGTGGATGCAGCTCCGGGAAGGCATGGCTGAGCTGGGAGGTGATCTGGTGTAACTTCTGACTCATGGCATACTGGCCATTGAGGACAGGGCCACTCAGGTGGGGCTCAGCTTCGGGCGCCGCTGAGGACACTCCAAGGCACAGACTAGCTTCTTCCATCCCTAAAAATAAAGGCAGAGGTCAGATCTGTGCCAGGTACCATGGCATCAGCTGGTGGGGAATTTGCATTTCATGCCTTACCTACACATAATAATGCTAAGGAATTTTAGTCAAAAACAATAATAAAAATGAATTATTAAATGCCAATTATGCAATATGGCATTGCTCCTCCAATTTGTTTTGGATGGACTGTCTTCCTTGTATTTTCTATTTACAGACTGCAATTATTCATTCACATTTAAATTATTAATGTTTTACCACTTTCAACACCCAATAACAAATTGTGGGGCTACATGTTAAACTTTTCCTCCTTTCCCCCATGTAATACCTGTACCTGTTGGTTCAGTTCAAAGTTTTCCTTTACAGCAAAAAAGCTTTCTGTACAAGACCTAATAGACTCACCATGAACTTTTGTTTCCTTTTACTATATTCAATACACTCACCAGTCTGAGATGAAAGAGATCCTTTTATGATTTGGCCAAAAAAAAAAAAAAAACCAATGGCATGATATTTACTGGTACATAATAAAACAAGATAATGTTTTGGGAAAAAATAAAGTAAAGGACAGGCTTTAGAACAATAAAAGGGATTTTGCTTTAGTCAACAAAAAGTGCAGTAATATCTCATTAAGCTGATTAGTATGCTGCTTAGAAACAGTACTAGGTGCTGTAACACATGATTATAATCATAAAAATCCTTCAGTGTTTGCAAGGAAGCATTAACGAGGTATATTAAATTTTAAGGAGACTGCGAGTAGCGGCTTTGCAAACCTCAGAGATTAAGATTTAACCCTTATGTTACGAAACACTATTATTTTGTCATTTGGTAACCATGTCCATCAAAAGAAGTATAAATTATCTCATGGTAGAATCTTAGTGGATTGCTGAGACTGCTCAAATTTGGGTGGAGGTAAAGACTTACACTATATAATGGGTTCTCCCTGTCCTTCAACTGGCAAGATATCTGAGGCAGGACTTTGATTGGGCTTAAAGAGATCTTTTATAGAGCTAGATAAAAACCAATTAAAATCCAGGGACGATGCCATAGGAAGTCTCAACCAAGTTTGAGTGTTTTTAATAACTTTCCCAATATACAGTAATGAGTACAAATTGTACCTGCACTATGTGTTTTGCAGAAAATTAGAACTCAAAACTGTTTGTTAAATGCTAACACTCAAAGCTAGTCTGCTTAATTGTCTTTAATAGTCCTCTCTGCCCCTCTGCAGCCTCTGCAGAATAGCAAAAGGCAGACTGTTCCAGGCGAATCTCAGGGAATGGCCTCCTCTATTTCAGAGTATGTGGGAAGCTCAAATTTGACAATAAATGAACCTGGTGCCTGGGAGTCCTTCTATTTCCAGATCTGACTTCCACCTGAAGGATACAAAATACATTTCCTGCCTTTAGAATGGTTTTTGTAGATCTCTTCTCTTCGTATCCTAGCATTTAGATGTATTGACCAGCCAGGTAGTCCAGGAGCTTTGTTTAACCCCAGCCAGAAATGTGGGGCCAAGCAATTCCCCCAGGAGGAACTGTGGGGACAGAGCTCAACTGTGGAGGAAGCACATTCATCCTGGCAGAGTCTGCTGCTTGCTGGGCCTTGTGCCAGACAGACTGTGCATGGCATGGAGGGTCTCCAACAGGAGATTCAACTTTCTTGGCAAGGAGAGGGGCTGAGACTATCTTGCAGAGGTGGGGGTGGGGGTGCGAGACATAGCTCTTTAGTTTCAAGAGGGAGAGGGACTGCAACCGTGGTTCAGGGTTAACTGAACCTGTGTCTATGAACAATGATGTGGAACGCTGCACACATTTACATGCATACACATAGAAGTGCACACCACCTGGCATAAAAGAACAGCTTACAATTTGCCATCTTTCCATTTTGTCTGTGGTGGCAGTCTATACCCAAAATGAAAACAAAAAGCCCATTTTGAAGAATGGGCAGAGAGGAGTTAATTTCCCATAGAGATTCTTGCATTCAATCAACAAATTTATTGAATTCTCAATATGTGCCAAACCCTATCACTTAAGACACAGTGATGGATATGACTGGCCCAGGACTCATAGCACCCACTGTCCAGCAGGAAGGGACAGGTTCTGAATGTAGAAGTTGCTGGAGGCTCCCACTGGGCACTAGAGGCCTCAGGAACCCTATCTGAAACCCTTTCTTCCCCTTCAAGCCCCATGCAGCCATGCTGGCTAGTCTTCCGAGAAAATGTATGTCATGACCCTGGAGCCACATAAGTGTGCTCATAATTCCACCCATAGGCTCTGTGAAAGTTTTGACAGTCAAAAGCAAACATGGCTGGCCCAAGTCTGCCCAATTGGCCAGCTCAGAAGACATGAATCCAAGAATCCAGGCTCTTTTCAGGTTGCTGCTGATGAACTGATGTGAATTTAGCCAAGAGAGAAAAGGCTGAAAGTGCAGAGCAGCAAGACTGCCAATCAGGTTGGATGAGGGCATGCCCCCACCCCACCACCCTCATGCAATGCAAGTAATGGCTCCACTTGTCAACTAACGAACTCAGAACTCAGGGATTTTCAAGTTCAGTTTGAGTATGGGATGCTTTGAAAAACTTTGTTTTTTTTTTTTTTTTTCTCTGTCACCAACACTTTTTAAACTCCGTTAAACAACTGGTCTTCAGAGATCATTGCTGATGCCTTAGTGGAAGGGAAAAAGAATGTTCTAGAATGTGCTTCCCAGCTCTTTGCAGAGTTGGCTTCTTTCCCAAAACAGATCTGAGATCACACATCCTCTTCTTGCAAAGACCCTCTGGGGTCACCCTATCAGAGGTTGGTGTCCCCAGCCCCTCTCTATCCTGATGCCTTTCTTCATAGTGCTCACCACTACAGCAATGTGTTATAGCTTCCCCTTTAAGGACATGCTTCTTTTCCATGAGGCCAGAGGTCATGTCTGCTTGGCCAACAATGAAGCCAGGTCGGGTGTTGGAGCATAGCTGGCTCATGTTAAGTTTCAACATTTCCTGATTGAATGGATGAATGACCGAACAGATCCTATAAGCACAACCCATGAAAGAAGTCAAGCCCCAATGGAGACTTAGTCTCACCTCAGCTTCATGTGATTCAACATCGGCTTTTCCACAAGAATGTCTACAATCAGATTTATCAGAGCTGAGGGAGTCTCTAGCTATCACTCAGAAGCCACCAAAGAAAAGCCACCCCCCACCACCATTTATCTCCCTAGGTGACCATGTTAAACATCCCAGGCTTCAACCACCTCTGATGTCTGCACTGCTGGGCACTAGGAGACAGAGGGCACTTACCCCTTCAGAACTTAACAGACCACCATGGAGTCCACAAGAGACCCCAACGTTTCAGAGCCAGCCTATCTCTCCAGGAAACGCACCTCAGATTACGGCCCCTGGCCCTCAGGTGAGTCTGGGAGATACCTGGGCAGCAAGCTCTGCTGTGCAGTGGAGCTGCATCGTGTGGTCTTCTCGGAATCATCTGAGATTCCACGAGCAGGTACAGCCGAGGCTGTGGTGATGAGCACATCATAACCAAGGCCTGCTGTTCAACTCAGAGCAAGAAAGACAAGCGTGAGTTCTTGGAAAGAGTGTGGGGTAATTGGTGTGTTGTCCCTGGGCCAAAGCAGCCGAGGCAGGATGAGCTGGCCCCAGGCCCGGCCTAGGACTCACAAAACCTGGGTCAGCCCCAATTTCTCCACACTTCACCCATCCAGAATTCATTTACTCCTTACCTCCGCCATTTAGTTAATATTTGCAAAGTAAGTTCTATGTGCCTGGCCTCAAGGGCCTGTGGGCATCCCAGAGATATAAAGATAGGTCCCTGCAAGACTGAATCCAAGGTTAAAGAAAGGATAAACCTTTGCAGCTGCAGCATACAGAGTGTGCGGGGGTTGGGGGTGCATGCATGCCCATGCCCAAGCACGCATGTTAAGTACGACTGTGTTGGGAGAAGGGCACAGATTCCTCAACTGGTAGCACTCCAGAACCTCAGACAAATGCATACTGCGGGAAACTAAGGGATCACTTATCCTACCACTAAAGGATTGGAGCCAACTGCTGCCTAGGAGTTCCAGGGGCTAGAGGAAGTGGGGCTGCCAGCAGGGGCTCTACTGTTCTGATGGAAGGTGTTATTACTCCTTTTCTCAGCCCTCTAGGGACAAGCACACAGAGAACACCTTCCCTTGGGGACTATACTGCTCCCTTACAAGTCCCACACTGAATGTCTATCTTTGTCCCTAAAGGGACCTCCTGCTACACACACACACACACACACACACACACACCTCCATGGCCATGTCTTGATGAGCAGGGCAGACTTGCACACACACCTACTGCAATGTGCCTCAGTGGCCACTGTTCCCAGGGACCTTGTCAGTCCATGTGCTCAAACATCCTTCACTGGGCAACCCCAGCTTTGGACTCAGTGCCAACAATGCAGGAGCTAGGGTCGGGCCAGCAGAGGGCAGGCCATGATCCTGGCCTTAAGACAATTAATAAGCTTCAAAGTCTAAGTAACCTGTACAGTAACTCACCTAAGTAGGAAAACCCTTAACACAATTAAAAGGAAGCAAACAAACTACTAAACAATGAGAATGGCTTGCCCCTGGCCTTCAACTCCTAGCCCCAGCCCTAAGCATATAAGAGGATCAATAAACCCTGCTTGACTGGCGGAAGGAACCAATGAATACATAATTTACCTAACTCTGGAAAGGCAGCCAAATGTCCTCACTGGGGCTGGGCAGTTAAAGGTCACTGTAAACACGGAAACATCAAAATATTCTGCCCCAATCCTGACCTGTCCTGACCTGGTCATGGTGGGGTGCTACTGGTACTCAACCTGATAATCAATATAGATAAGGAATCAGACTTGCATGTAAGTCTCAGCCACCTTGACACTCCTCACCCCTGTGAGGTGTGAAAATGCCTCTAAATACAGGTCAGTTAGGGACCTGGGTGGAGACTTCTACATTCCAACTGTTTTCTTCTTGAGCTATATGATTTCACATTTCCTGATGACAGTATTCTTTGCATGTGAAACCTACCATTGGGTGTACAGATTATCAAAATACATTGTCTCCTCATTCCCATCATTGCAGGTATAGCGAGCCATTCAGCTGTCTTTGATGGTGGTAATGGTTATTTTGATTTTTGCATTTCTGCCTTCAAGACTATTTCCTGTAATATCAATGACAAAAGTTTTCACTTAACTCTTCCAATAGAGAACCTAATTGTATCTTTCACTCAAAATGAAATTTAAAACTATCAGGACACCAGAAATGCCAGCTGCTATGAGTCTAAATAAATTTTACACAAAAACACAGTTCCATTTTGCTAGCACAGAAAAAAAAGTAATCTCATGAATAGTCCAAAAAATATAGATCTTGCCAGTAAAGTTGCATGAAAGAGTTTTATCCTTATACTACAGAAAAGAATAGTTGGAAATAAAATGACTTTCAAAATAACCATTTCAACTGGATTTTTTAAAATCAAATATTGTTGTCTAGCCAAGCACAACTAAATATTCCCTTTTTTATCAGCATGGTAAAAGTGCTGTCTCAGACACCTCATTGGAATCCCACATCTTTGAGTTGCTCGGCAAGGCTGGCTCTTGTGTTCAAAGCAAGGGAGGGTTCAAACACCCTGTAGATTTTACTCCAAAGGAGTCTCATAACCTGCAATTCTGGTCTAGGAAGACCCCCTTCCTAGCAGTTCAAGTGACTATCTATCCTTTCCTGCAACTCCCTTGGTTTTCTTACACCGAGAATAAGTAAAAATTAAGACAAATTCACCTAGAATACAGTGGCTTCTTATTAAATACTATTTTTCCAATTGTTGTAGCTCAAATGTTTAACTAAGGTTGTTATAAGCACAATACACTCCTGTTCTGAAATACAGAACACCAGACTACTGAACCTTTTCAGGGTCATTAAACAGCTGTAAACATTATTACAAAAATAAACCAGAGATTTCATGCTTACATTTTGGCCTAGAGCTTGCTATGCTGAGCAAGTACATTTTTTCATCTCTTACAATCAACGCTGGTGACATTTGGGCATCCAAACAAATTACATCACAAATATTACTAAGGTGGGCAGGATACTGAGTGGTTTATTTGCCAGATGATTAATAGATAAACAGGAGGGCAGCGCAGGTGACCTGTTCCACTTTGACTGATGTGTAGACAATGCTATAAGACAGGGCCATAGATAGTTAAATCCTTGCTGAATGTATTAATAAAAATATGATATCCAAATCAGTCCCTGGAGGGTATCATCTGTGTAACCAGGAAAGTCAAGTTGGAGGGTAGCGGTCAGACTTCCAAATTTATTCTTGTGAATGGAATGTTGGCCAAAGTCAAGGCTTTCTCTGCCTCAAATGGTGGACAGAACTTCTTGGCTGGGATGGCTTAGCACATGGGTTCATGGAGCCCAAGACAGCTTCTGACTTGGTGGGACACAAGGAGAAGACTTGGAAGAAGAAAGAGGAAGTAAAAGTGTTCTTTCCTTGCAGACTTTGGATCATTTCAAAATTCACAAGGGCAAAGAGGTCTCTCCCCACCATGATGGCTTTGGAATCTGGGTTGAAAGTATAGTCCAGAACTGGAGATGGGTAATGAACACAACAACTGGAAATCTTATTGACCACAGAAGGTTTTCCAGGTCATTGTCTCAGAGTATAGAAGACCTCCAATGTGGGTTCCGGGTTACTAACTACTTATGCCACACAAGCCAGGCTCAGAGGTGCTAGAATTGGAACAACTTCACGTTGAGTGGTTATTAGGACCATGGACTGTCAAACAGTCCATCTGTCCAGCATTCAATCGTAGACAACAACGACAATGATCACCATATCATATCATCATCACCATCATATTCATATTCATTACCACCACCACCACCATCACCCTCATTGCCACCATTGTCGTTTCTACCATCACCATCTATATCACCAACAACATCCTCATCACCATCCTCCTCCTGCCCATTGAAAGAAGAGCCAGAGCTGCATTAGGTATATCACAATCATCTCACTTGAGTCTTACACAACCTTTAATAGTTGACGCTACCCTATCCTAATACTAAAAAATAAGAAAATTAAGGCTCCAAAAATTACAAGGTGTCATATGAGTTCACATGTTGGGGAGGCCTGATTCCAGAGAGCAAGTAAGACAGACTAGTGGGAAGACTGCTTTTGATGTTCACACCATGTTCATTCTTGTGGTGGATGCGGACCACCAGATACCAGTTCTTTTGTTTGCAAAGTGCATGGAAGGAAGGAAGACATGGCCATGGGCAAGCTCAAAAGAAGCCAAAGAACAAAAGCCCACAAACACAAGTGCCAAGAAGTAGAAATGTGCAGTATCTTTCAGAGAGACAGCATCTCAGTGGGCTGTTGTGAGCAGGGAGGGCGTGGAAAGCACTGTGGCTCTAGAGACACCAAAAAAGATCAGCAATTAGTGTAAGGCTCATGCTGCCATCAGGAGCCAAGTCTGCAATTGTATGAAGTTGCTGTAAGAAAGACATCAAGAGGTGGAAGTGAGGAGACCACAGACCATTCAGTCCACCCCATAGAACCTCCACTAGGACAGCCACCATCTATAGGGCTAGTGTGGTCACGTCTCCAAAACCATACATGCCCTCTCTCTAGGAACAGCTAGAAGAAAGTTTCCTATCTAATGTGGGTGTTTTAGTTTGCATGTGAGGTGTCCCCCAAAATCTCATGTGTGACAATGTAGTAAGGCTGAGGTGAAATGATTGGGTTATAAAAACCTTAACCCAATCAGTGAATGAACCCCCTCATAGGGATTAACTGGCAACTGTAGGCTGGTAGGGTGTGGCTGGAGGAGGTGGCTCATTGGGGGCGTGTCTTCAGATATATATTTTGTATCTGGCTGGGATCTTTCTCTGTTCCCTAGAGCCATGCCTTCCACCATGATGTTCAATCTCACCTCAAGCCCCAAGGAATAGAGCCAGCCGTCTATGCACTAAGACCTCTGAAAGCGTGAGACCCTAAATAAACTTTTCCTCTTAAAATTTTTCTGGTCAGGTCTTTTAGTCACAGCAGCAAAATAGCTGACTAAAATATAAGGTCAGAGAAAATGGAGAAAAAAATAATAAAAGGTGAAAATAAATTCCTGGACCATAAACCAAAAATCTGAAGACCAAAGCTTTTATGATGCAGTGGGCTTTCCCAGCAGGAGAGATAAGGGCAGAGTCAGACTGGAATAAGTCACTGGTCTTCCATCTCCCATTTTGTAAAAGCGAAGAATTGGAAGAAAGTCCAGTCCCCAAATTTCCTGGAAGCCCATCTTACCCATCCAAAGGCATCAGCTCAAATCCTCAATGCCTTACACTGGTTTCACCTGCTCCAGGAAGCCTTCCTGGATTTGCTCTGGGCTGGAAGTGATCTTTCATTCCTCAGACTCTCCCAGGAAGGTTCTCTGGACTGCTAGGACATTGCTCCTGGTGTCCCTTGATGCATAACTATAGGAGGTCACTTTTTCTCTCCTCCTCTGCTGGTACTTTGTGAAAGAGGGACTTTTATCAGTCCCCTGCCTGCAATTCCTGGAGGACCCAGCCCCATCAAAAGTGTGGTGGAGTACTCCAGTACTCCAAGCTTACAATTGATCATAAGCCAGAGTATCACAAGAATGGACAGCAGTTTGTAACCACAGTCCAGCCCTTACTCTCCAGAATTCAGACTCTACTTCCATTTCTCCTAGAAGGGGTGATTTGGGAAGAAAATGCCCCCCTAATTCTCTAGAATTGATTTATATGAACTGTGACCACCCCCATCAGAGAAAGCAAAAAATAACCCTTCATACATATGCTTTTAATTAATGTTCTACCTTTAAAATGATAACGCAAAACCGAAAAAGATACCATCAGTTGTCATGAAGTATTGATTACTTCTTTCTTGCTAGCCTTCTCTCTCCCTTTTTAAACAGACTTGGGCATAGCAGGAAGTTAGATATTTAATCTCCTATTAACCTGCCTCGGCTCCCTGCTCTGATGTGGCACTGGAGGGGAGCATCCTGGGAACCAGGCAGGGCTAGGGCGTCCACTGCATCCACAGGACACCTCCCTCCCCGAGGGCAGCAGCAGCCAGAGAGCAAGCACAGGGCTACACCTCCACAACCTTCACCCCCGATGAAAGCTGTTCACATCTGAGCACTTCCGGACTATGATATCGTGTCAGACGGTTTATTTTCATTTCACAGAGGTCTCAGATTCCATTCAGTGCGAAACTAAATATAATGTAAAATGCCCATATGCAAGAGTGATCAAAGGGGGCTTGATTTTGAAATATTCATAGCAGTCAGCCCAGGGAGATTGGTTCACAGGGGCACCTGTCGAAGACATAAGCTCAGATACACATCATCCCATAAGCATGCACGATCACTGCTGAGTGAACCAGGCAGGTGTACCATATGATCCTCCTCTGCCTGTAACCACTGGGCTGAGGCTAACAGATGGAGCCTGGCACAACTTGGCTGGATCCTCGGTGCTTTTGGACCCTTGGGGCCTTTAGTTCAGCATCCCTAGCTCCTGCCATCCAGTAGATTCCCAGGCTGGCCAGCATGGCCTCCGCTGGGCCAGACTCCTGAGAGAGGTGGGAAGCCTGACCCCTAACTCGCCCAACCTGAGCAGCAGGAACATAGGCTGGGAGCTGTGGCCCAGTGTTGGCAGAGCTCACAGACCTGAGGGCTGATGGGAGCTGCTGGCCCAGTTGTGGGTGTAACCACCACAAGCAGATGGACTCTGGGGACAAAGATGGATTTCTAACCACTGTCAGGATAATCTGACTTGAGGATAAAGAATTCCTCTGCAGGGGCCTCATATCCAGAATCTATAAAATCCTCAAAAACCTCAACTACAAAAACACAAACAACCCAATTAGTAGATGGGCCAGAGAGCTAAATAGAAACTTCTCAACAGAGGACATGGATCAAGCCAATGAATACATGAGAAAGTGCTCTAAATCACTAGTAATCAGAGAAATGCAAATGAAAATTACATTAAGATATTACCTCATGCCAGTCAAAATGGCAAAAATGAAGAAAATAAACAATAATACATGCTGGAGGGGCTGTGGAGAGATAGGCACACTAAAACACTGTTGGTGGAGCTGCAGACTGGTACAGCCCCTCTGGAAACCAGTTGGAGAATCCTCAAAAAACTAGGGATGAGACCACCATATGATCCTGCTAGTCCTCTCCTGGGTATTTTTCCAGGGGATTTAGAATCAGCACATTGGAGCGACACAGCAATATCTATGTTCATAGCAGCTCAATTTACAATAGCTAAATTATGGAAACAACCCAGATGTCCCTCACTGGATGAATGGATCCAAAAACTATGGTACATATATACCATGGAATTTTACACAGCAATTAGAAACAATGATATTGCAGCCTTTGAAGGTAAATGGATGGCTATGGATGAAATTATGCTGAGTAGAAATCAGCATAACCCAGAGAACCAGGGGTCGAATATTTTCACTCATCTGTGGAGGCTGGAACTAGACCCTGGCATTGAGAAAGGAGGTCTATTATCATGTATTAAATCCGGATAAGTTGTAATGTTATACAACCTTATACATTTTTAGACATGTTTTGGGAAGGGGAGGGGAGGGTGGGTAATTGGAGGGGCACTCTTGGGGGTAAATCTAATCTTCAGAATCTATATACATATGATATTATTTCATTAAAAACTTATATGACTGTTCAACAAATAAATTTCTCAATAATAAAAAAAAGAATCCTTAGGCTCATCTGGTTTCAACTTGCTGGTGTTTTGAAAGAGGAAGCAGATGAGGGTGGCTAGGTGTCCTTACATGCCTATCACTCATCTGAAACACTCTTCCTGCAATCCCTACTTGCCTCCTGAGCCCTGTTATCTGGTGACAGATTAAATGCCACCTCTTCCAGAAACTGTCCTTGATGATGTTCCCAGTCCAGGTTCAAAGCTCTCTCACCTGTCCCCACAGTGCCCTGGCCCCACAGTGGCTTCCAAACTGCTCTGGGTTTGTTAGTATCCTTGTGAAAAGCTCCTTGAGGGTAAGACCACAACCATCAGCTTCACTGGGGTGCCCCTAGCACTGAGCACATTGCTGGGTAAGGGGAGACCCTCAATGAAGGTTTGCTAAATGAATAAGCTGATGAATAAATGGGTGAATGAATGAATGAATCATGCAGCAAATGCTGCAGGCCTTTAGTACAGCATCCGTCCTCCAGAGAAAGGGGGATCCAGGGAGGAAAACATACCACAAGGTTGGAGCAGCTTCTGAAGGCAAATGTTGAGAAGCTAAATTTCTAGATTCTTATCTCAATGTGGCCCCATCCACACAGCCTTTCCCAATCCTCCCCCATAAGAGCTAATTCTACACTGTCTTATGGTAGATTATCTGGGTTCCTATCTCAACAAACTCTACCCCCCACCTGGGACCTTCCAGGGCTCACATCTCACCCAAACCCAATGTCATGCAGATAATGCGTACCTGCAAGTGCTGAGAGGACTGATCAGAATGCCAAGCCTCTCAACCTGCTTTGCATAAACCCTGCTCTCCTTAGGACTCCTGGCCTCTTTCAGCTTTCTCATGCTTGCTTATGCAAATGAGCATTCAGCAAGCATTTCTGACTACCCACTCTGTGCCATGCACTGCACTGGGCTCTATAGAGAGAGGAGAGAAACATCCTGCCCTCCCACTGCTCACCATCAAAAGGACAAATGGCCCCAAAACATCCATCCCACGACATTATGAGGACATCTGTGCACTGTTCACTCACAAAAGGGATTGGGGACTGGGAGCTTTTCAAGAGACAATGACCATATCTTGTTTGTCTCCTCAGTACCTGCTGTAGAGAAAGGCCAGGGGTGGTTGACCCTGCAGGACAACACCATCACTCCCTCTCCAGCTCGCTCTTGCTGAACAACACCCTCTACTCTGAACCTCTGCTGGCGCCTCTCTCTCTGGCCCCAGTCCCATCATCCCATTGTCCAGATCCTTGCACAGAGTCACAGATAAGGGAGCCAACTAGAGCAGTGTGGGATGCCAGGGGCTCTTGACAAATCCCTCCCTATTGTGACACATGCCGCACAGCAGCAATGTTCCCACATGACCGGAACAGAGCCCCACATGTAAGTGGCACTGGGAAGTACTGAGTGAAGGAACTATGCTCTCCCCAGGGCAGGTGCACCTGCCTTCTCACCCAGTGGGCACCCTGCCATGCAGCAAGCCTGGGAATTCCAGAAAATTGATCTTCCTACCTATACCAGGTGGGCCTGAACCATCCCCAGGGGACTCCTTCACTCTCTCCAATGATACCTGTTTCCCAGCTGTGTGCCCTCTAATTCCCTAGCCCTTCCCTGAGTCATGCCTTCCTATCTGTGAGCCAAGAAGGCAGGTCAGGCCAGTCACCACCAAACTCTGGAACTCTGGGTCTCTCCCCTCAGCTCCTGGGGAATGCCTGTGACTCACCTGACAGGAAAGAGGCCTCCCAGCCAAGCCCTGAACCATCACCAATCTGGAGTTGAACTTCATTAATACCAAACACCGGGGGACACGCTAAAAATGAAGCAATGAACATCCCTCTCCTTACAGGGAAGGCAATGCCATTCATGGGCTAGTCCAGGGCCATCACCATGAGGCCTGTTCTATCCTGGGCAGGCTACACTTTACCATCACAATCTTGACATCCATGTTCTTCCCCAATCCCAGCTCAGGTGGCCAAGGGGTCTTTACCAAAAGAGAAGCCCTCAGGAAACCCCAGGTCATTCTTAAAATGTAATAGCTTGGTGTGGAAGTGCAGTCTACACAAATCGCAAAGAGCATTTACAAGTGACTATGAGTAGCCTCAGAGTGACCACTCTCTTTGGGTTCACAGAGGAGTTTCTGCTGGAGCTCTGTGTGACAAAGGAACAATGCTGCTGGTGCCAGAAGGTGATCAGTGTTATTCATGAGTTCCAAGGGGAACCTCATCAGATATGCACCTGTGATATGGTGGCAATAATAGGTAGATGGGAGGTTGAATGAGGTCATTGACGGAAGGTGTGCCCAGCACAGAGCAGGTGCACTACGAGGATTATTGCTGCTGCCACTTCTCCTCCTTTTCCTACCACTACTGTTATCAATCGCATATCAACACTGCCAGACCTTTATCACACCTACAGTCACACTTAGTCCTGCTCAGAGCCACCCAGACCTCAGGGAAGTCCAACACTTATTAGACTTCCAGGCTATCTGGTAGCCAAGGGGTTAATACCATCCCCTTCTTGTATTTAAAACCACTTGCAGTTAATAAGGAAAAGTTGAACACCTCCATTAGAAATCTGGACAAAAGACAAGGGAATGGGAAATTCACAGAAGAAATGGAATTTGGCTAATGACCATAAAAATGTCACTCCTAACTAGAAAGCAAAAAGACTCACGGCAATAGCAGCAAGGTTCCATTTTAAAATAATTATATTAAAGATTGATCCCAGACCTTGTGAAGACCCCAAATTTCCTCCATAGATTCCATCTGAGATGGAACTGAACAGAAAATAAAGTGGCTTTGTTTTAACCATAACTTCCCTTCCAACCTCAGAAGACCAGAGCAGTTACAGAGTTGGTGAATGCCATTAACCATTACTTCAAGGAAGCCAGGCTAGGGAAGTAGATGTTCTAGAAAGCTCTTTCAAATGTATGGCTGACCCAAAGAACAGTAAAGGTCTTGATATTAGAAAAAAAAAAAAAAAAGGCTTGTACCTTCTAGTTTACCCAGAAAGCTATGAGAAAGCATCCAACAGTCCTGCTGAGGAAACCAACCTGTAGGGTCTAGAACTGCCAACCAGCTCCTATTACTGGGGACTGATGCCAGCCTATCTCTACTTGACAGTGAGCTTGATGCCAGCCTGTTTCTACTTGGTCCCCCAGCACCTCTGGGACATCTTCATTTAAGTTCAACAGGCAAAGATCAAAAGCCACTGTCTTTCCTGTGGCACAGCTAAGCAGAGCTCATGCCAAAACCTTCCACCCCAGGCTCCCAGCCAATCTCCCTTGCACCCCTCTACTCCACATTCTCTTCTACTACTTGGGGAATACTTCTTATAAAAGAGCACTGTGTACACCATCTCTCCTCACTCAGAGGAGAGGAAGGGAAGGAAGGGTGCACAAATACGATCAGGTAGAGGGTGGCAGAGCTGAAGGAGTCTCAGATCATCTATCTCCTCGACACTCAATCCAAGGGGTGCATTGTATACGCAGGTAGACTGAGGCCAGGGTTGGGTGTTGACCCACTTATGATCACACAAGTTGAGGAGATGTGTCTGTGTTGTATGTCCATTGGTTCACTCCTAAGCACACGCAAACATATAGGAGCTAAGCAGAAGTTGGATGGGTAGGTGAGTGAATGGATGAACAAGTGGGAGGATGCACAGGTGAACAGATGGATGGGTGAATGTATCAAGGAAAAAATTACAGACAAATAGAGGCACAGTCCAACCAACAAACTCTGTAACGCCTTTGTATCTACTCTCTCTGCTGCTAAATGAGAGTCTAGCTGCTAAAAAAAAAAAAAAGAAAAAATTAAAAACAAACTTTCATAATATAACTTCTGTCCATGGGATCCTAAGTTCACCAAGATCTCTATTTCATAATTCCTTCTCCAACCAGACAGTATAAAATTAGACTTTTTTTCTGTACCAGATATTGAACCCAGAACCCAGGGGAACCTAGCCACTGAGCCACATTCCCAGCCCTTTTTATTTTTTATTTTGCAACAGCATCTCACCAAGTTGCTTAGGTCCTCACTAGGTTGCGGAGGCTGGATTTGAATTTGCAATCTTCCTGATTCAGCCTCCCAAGCTGCTAGGATTACAGGTATATGCCACTGTGACTGGCTGAAATTAGACTTTTGATGCCATTCTTCCCAATCTTGCGGTCCGTCAGATCTGGACGCAAGTCTCCCTGGTGGCCTCTCATGCCTCTGCAAGAGCATAGGAATGATGTGGGTGATCATTAAACAATTATGGATATTGGAGTCCACATCACCCTCAGGGATAGAAAATCCAAGAAGCACCTGAAGGATGGTCAGAGGCTGCAGCCAGTAGACTCAGGACTGAAGTATTCCCTGAGAGCACAACAAAATAGAGCAAAGATAAAGTAAGGGCCAAAGACACCCCCACTTCAAAACATACTTCAGGAGGGAATGCTCCTTCCTGTGCTTGATTGGCATCAAACTACATCAGGTTGATATGATGTAACATGACAATCCCCCATGAAATACATAAATCAAGGCACCCCATAAATTTAAAGGAATAGAGCTCTTTTCCAGAAGTGGCTAATTACTCATAAACAGCAGATATTTTACTGCCGTTAAAGTCAGTAGCAGGTTTTTAATAGCCAGAGAATTCTGTAACTCAAGCTTCTCATAACACAGACTGGGGCAGCCAAGTTTTACCTGTTTGTGGTTCCCTTGGACTCTTCAAGAATCCTGCCAAGTAGACCACCTCTGGTCTGAGGCATGGTACCAGGCCTCACCCACCACGGCTCTACTGGGAGAAAGACTGGTGTGGAAACCAACTCTCTATATGGAAAGGGCTCCCCAAAAATACCACCCCATGCTCAGGAATCCTGTCCAGGTCTGGAACTTCCTGCTCCTGCCAGCACTGATGGGGAGCACAGGCAATTGGGTCTGGACTCTGCCAATTAGAGGCCTAACGACACCGGAGAGCTTGCATAGGCGATCACCCTCTCCCTCTTGAGTCCTGACCAGGGGATCAATTTTAGTCAGTCAGAATATTCTACCCCTGGCCTCTGTAATTGGTTGAAGCACATGACCTAATTTATGCAATGAGAGTGAGAGCTAGGGCTTGTCAGGAAGCTACAGGATGGTGCAGACGCTCTCAGGGAGGTCTGGGGCTAAAGTAATCAATTTGCTTCCTAGAGGAATCCAAAGCAGTAGCTAATGGCATTGTACAGCACTTGAGGACAAAGCCAGTGTCAAGAAGGCAGAGGAGAAAAGACAGCTGCTCAGTGACATAATTTGAGTTCCTGGATCAAATAGCACCTGAAGCTGAATCACTTACGTATTTTGCACTCACATAAATCAATATAGACTCATGGTGGTTTAAGCTTGTTTGGGTTGGATTTTTTGTCACTTGAAACCAAAGAAGTCCTGGCTGATTAAAAAAAAAAAAAAAAAAAGGCCCATGGCCCATTCCAGAAACCCCTGCAGCTCTCTCAGCTTCCACTCTGCTAGTCCAGCCCCTTCCTTGCCCCAGGATTACACCAACTCATGCCCACCTATGCTTTCTCTCACTGCACTCATTGACATCCAGACCAGCCTGAGACCAGAGACCTCCATGCACACCCTGAGAGTCCTGAACCATATGCTGCCTGGGACTTTTCTAGAAGTATCTGATGTGGAGTGGAAGAGGGAAGGCTGAGCCTTCTCTTGTGCTCTAGATGCAGAACAAACATTCCACCCTGGGCACCAAAAATGCACACCTGTAACACCAGCAGTTCAAGAGCCTGAGGCAGGAGGATTGCAAGTTCAAAACCATCCTCAGCAATTTAGTGATGCTCTAAGCAACTTGTCAAGACCCTATCTCAAAATAAAAAATAAAATAAAATAAAAAAGACTGGGAATGTGACTCAGTGGTTAAGTGCCCCTGGGTTCAATAGCACCAACAAAAATAAAAGAATGCACTTTACATCCTGCCCAGCCATTTGTCAAGGGGTCTGAAATTCCACCCTTGAATCATTCCCCTAGGTCTTTCCTCATTTGCTTCAAGGAAAAGCAATTTTATATAGGTGTAGGCATGATGTTCCAGAGTCTCCAGGAAGCCGATGTATTTAATTGGTGGTGGCCCTTGGTCCATACCATTCCTTCAATACCAATCCTTCCCTCTCCATCCTCACCTAGAGTAATTTCTTCAGATCTACAGCTGAATGTCACTTTCTTAGGGATGCCCCCTGACTTACCCACAATGAGTACCCTGTGTGCTCAGCACACAGGGTTTCCTGCATGCAATGGAGATATACGCTGGCTGACATGCGTGTTGCACAGGTTTTATGGTTTATTTCTCCACTCCCTCTGCCAACCCTGCATTGTAGGTAGGGAATCCTGGCCTCCTCTTCATTGTGCAGTAAGGACAGTAAAGGCTGGAGAAGCCCATAGGGACCCAGCCCTGGCCAGTGTTCCTGCTAGAAATGCAGGTCCCCCCAGCTGCCCACTGTGAGTCAAGGAATGCAAGGGGCTAGGAATGGGCACCACAGAACAGGGAGGACTAAACCCAACTGCAGACAGGCCCCATGGCCCAGAGGCTAAGTGTCCTCAGACCAGCATCAGAGGAGCCTCAAAGTGGTTCCCAGGAGCCCCTCGTGTACTTGCAGCAACCATGAGTCCAAGCCAGGCCCCCAGCAAAGCACATGTGCCTAGAGGCAGAGAAAATGCTGCTCAGACCCTGGGAAACTCCTTCCATGTCTTTTCTTTCCAGAGGCCCCGTTTATCCCTGGCAGGGAGCCTGACACGCCAGTTCCTGGCCCTGCCCCCAGCCCCAGTCATGTCACTGCTTGTCTGGCCTCCCACCTGCCCCCACCTCCCTGCTGCCCTTCACAGCGACCACTCCCCTGCCCCATGCCCCACCGCAGCTGCTACTGCTGCCAGTCTTGCTCCTACTGGAGCCCCCAGGAGGGAGCCCTGCCCTTGCATGCCCTTCGCAGAGGCTGGGCAGGCCCTCAGTGGCTGGGGACAGATTGAGCAGGCTGTGTAGAGCCTGTCATCTCACTGCAGAAGCCCAGCTGGCCAGGGCCTGGCACGTGCAATCTCTAACCTATGAAACTGCTGTGTACCCCCAGCATCCCTGGACTCCACAGGTTCCAATGCCCAGTGGTGACACTGCAAAGGGATTTGCTGATGCATTTGCTCACTCATTCATTCATTTAACCTGGCGGAACAGGCACTTCTTTGATCACATTCTCTGCCACAGTAGTGACAATGTTTCTCTCTGTTCTTGCTATATCTCTGATATTTGGCTGAGTGCTGGAAGCACTCAGAAGATATTATTTTGTTTCACTTTTTTATTGCAAAATATATAAAATACTCATGATGTTATTGAATAGATGAAGAGGTACATGCATGACAAGATGGGTGGATAGATGTGTAAGGAAAGGGGCAGATTGATGGTAGGAGTGAATGCGGACAGGTAGATGGAAGGTTGGATGACAGAAATAGGTGAATGAGAATCTTCTATGTGATAGGAGCTATGAAGACTACAGAGATGAACCTGGATAAGTATTCAGAAGCTTGGTAGCAAAATTAAGAGCAGGAAGGATATAGGAAGTACCCCCAGGGAAGTACCCTGCCGGGAAGTAGTAGGAAAATTCAGGAAAAGGTGAGGGGGAAAGTCACATCCATCATAATATTGTTAACATCTAGTAAACTTTTTCTGGGGCAGTAGGGCCATTAGATTTGTGAGACAACTATAGACCTTTCTAGGAAAACGGATTCTGCCACAATAGAGGGGCTACCCTGTCTAGGGAGCTTTCTGGTGCACATTCCTGAGGCTTGAGTCTATTTTAAATTCTGGGCTCAATGTCTCTTGTCTTCAGTTTCCCAAAATCCAAAACTCCCCAGTAGCTCAGGGACCCCTCACCTGTTCCAGAAAAATAAATAAAATAAAAATAGTCCACAAGGGCCTTCCAGACCCATGCTGCCAATCATAGGCACCCACAAGCCACCTTCCTGATGCTTTCTGCCATGGAGCTATGCTGCCATAAACCACCTGCACAGTTTTGCCATGTTTTTGTACCCCTGCTAATATTTTTTTAATTAATTCACTATTTTTTACTTTAATGCATTTAAAGGGAAACTATATCATTACCCTAAATGGAAATTTGTATCACTTGCTCTAAATTAAAGGTAATTATAAAAATAAATAAAATGAGAACAATGTTATTAAATTCTGGCTGAATACTGCTGCCTGCAGCCCGTACTGGCCTGAGGCCTGCTCCGCTTTCACAGAGAGAGGCTGGGAGAGGGAGGGGTGCTTAAGTCACACTGGGAGCCAGCACGGGCACCTTGGAGAGGTCTCAGAGAGCATGACAGGGGGCAGGTCTCTCACACTGGGACTCAGGTTATAATTGGGGAGATGGTATATCTTCTGAAGTTACCTTGGATGCCACCAGTGCCTGCTTTCTCCCTGGTCCCATCTTTCTCCCAGCTCCCCATTTAACCAATAAGGACCTTCAGGCCACAGTAGATTAAAGTCCCCTTAAAAGGCCATGAATAAATGGGAATTGATTGACCTTTCTCTACATTGAAGGAAAAAAATAATTGGAAAATATACTGACTCCACCTTTCTCTGCCTCTTAAGCCCTTCACATCCCTGTCCCTGACCTTTATTCCCTTCAAAGCCCATGGGACACTATGTCATGGTCAGAGCCCTGCTCCCTTTTCCAGGAGCCCCCATGGCTGGTCTTGAGTAGCTGGCCTCTGTTACCCATCCTGAGGACCCTGTCATCTAAGTTACAGACTTCAGAGGGACAGGTGGTGACAGGTCCCAGCTCCCCTTAAAGTTCACAGGAAAGAAGAACCCATTCTGTTGCCCAGCACCAATTCCAACTCACAAGTGAAGGCAGACAGTGAAATCCCCACAACCAACACACAACAAAGCTCCAGCATGGTCAAGTCCAGCTGCTGTCTGCTGACCTAAGCAGGTCCTTCAAGCCCTTCTCTCCCAAAGATCAGTTCTTGAAAATAGGCAGCAGTGCTGAACCCAGATCCTGAAAAATCTACCTCATTTTTCTGTTTCAAGAGAGGAATGTTTGAAATATCAAGGAAATCTTCATAAGAACAACTAAATAGATGGGATTTAGCTTCACAAGGAGCCACAGTTTTTCCTCAAAGGGTGAAAAAAGAGAATTTAGGATGTTTTTTTAAAAAGGTTTTGTTTTTCCTGATATTGCCTGGGCTGATGCTTTTGACGCTGGAGATTATCTGCAAGGCAGCCGGGCTTGTTGTAATTAACACACAAGTAGCAGCTCCACTTCCTAGTAATATATTTTTCTAAGACTTTGATGATGCTAAGAGATTTTGAATCCCACATTGCAGAGTTTGAAGAAACTGCATTGGATAGAGACACCTTAGATGAAATTGAAAATAACTTGAATTTAATATGCCTCCCCAGGAGCTTTCTAGAAAGAATGGGTTAAAGTTATCTGTACACAATGCGTTGTAGGTCACAGCATAAGAAAGTTGGTCTTGCGGGGCCTTCCAAGGCATAAGAGCGCTGATTGGACCTTCTTCTTTGGGGGTGTTCTGGCCCTTGAGTATCTTCTTTGGTCTCAAACATAAATGACTTCCTTAAAGGATTTAATTAATTCTTAAATGTGCACAGGGCCCATGAGCACAAACATTAACTTGTTAAATGCATTAAGTCAGATTCTGTTCTCAGCCAGGCACAGCAGTTCACCGTGACATCTCTGGGAGTGTCACATGCAGGCTGGGCCCACAGATGCCCAGCACGCTGGGTACCCAGCTCCCCAGCCTGCCCTCAGCCACTGCAAGCACCAGGACGTGACTCAACTTGGAGCGGGCCATCACAAGCTGGTCCCTCCTCCACCCCCCAGAAAGAGCACCCGGGTGAGATTTCTGTCCCCTCTCTACTTCACTCTCTTTCCTCTTCACTGAGCTCCCTGGGCCACTGATGGCTTTTCCATGCCTGGCAAGGACACCACAGAGCAGAGGACAGGTTGGGAGAACTGCCTGGATGGGGAGAGCTATGGTTAGAGGGGCCTCACACCAACGTCTCCCCAGATGTGAGCACATCAGGAAACCCAGCTCACTTGCCTCTTCTCGGACCCAGGCCAACCCTCTGATCCTCCAGGAGGCCCCTGCCCTCCTCCTCCAAGTTCCTCACACTCTTCGCTCATTTACATACTCAGCACTCATCTTGTTCATGCCCAAGTTTCCTTCCCGCTGTCTTGGGTAGAATCTGACTTCAACCAGCAGAAACATTTATCTCCTGTAACATTGGCTCACGCACTCCTATGTGTGTATGTGTATATAGGTGTGTGTGTACATATGTGTGTATGCATGTGTATATATACATGTGCGTTTGTAGTAACAACATCTGCTGCTGGGAACAGATAAGGTCACTTCTTATACATTCCTGGGAGGAGTAGAAATTGGTAGTTTTTGTGAAAGCAGTTTGGCATTATGTATCAAAAGTCTCCAACATAGTTATAATCTACGACTCAGTTTTCCACTCCTAGAACAAACCAAGATGCTATCAGAGATGGAGACAAAGCTGACAGAAATGTCATTTATAGTAACAAAAAGACACAGATGCCTGAAATGTCCCAAAGAGAGGGAATGGTTTTATTAATGCTCTATGGAATACTGTGGACTAAAAGTTAAGCTTTTAAAAACAGGACGATAGGAAAATGCTCATGTTATAATTTCAAGGGAAAACAGAGCTTTGATTATAATCAAATTGTTTGATTCCACTTCTGAAAGAATGTGTGTGTGTGTGTGTGTGTGTGTGTGTATAAAATGGAAGTAAATACAACAAAATGTTATTTATGGGTGATGAAATTAAATTTCTTCTGAATACTATTTAGTATTTTCTAAATTATTTCAAGGCCATGTAACATTTCTTGAAATCATAAAAATATAAAATTATTTTTGAAGAGAAAACTGAAATGAAAGAAACACCACCCTTATTCCAACCTTCAACACTTTTAATCTTTTTCTTTTCTTTTCTTGTCTTTTTTGGACAACTGGTCTTTTTTGGATAACTAGTCATTTGGACTACAATTTTTAAAATTAGACTTTAAAATAATTATAACCACTATGATGGTGGAAGTAATAGTTTAATTGGATAACTTTGATTGAAATGTGATTCCCAGAGGTAATAATTTAGTGATGGTCATATGAAAGAAATAGGTACCTTCTGAGTTAGTGCATCATCAGGAAAATCTTTTCAATCCCAACAACCCTCCTCACCTTCTTTTTATTTTTTGAGACAAAGTCTTACTATGTTGCCCAGGCTGGTATGGGTCCTGCACTCATAGAATCCTCCCCCTTCAGCCTCCCAAGTGCTAGGGCAACTGGCACAAGCCACCATGCCCAGTTCTCTATCTCATCTCTGTGAATCCCTAAATACACTGCATGTAGATATTCTAAAACTGTAATTGAAGAGAACGAATGAAGATGCTCTCTCATGAAGAGGTGAACACAAGTTTAAAGTGTTTTCTCTCTGGGGAGATTTGGATTTTTATAACAAACCATGGAAGACCAAACAGTACCATTAAGTCTAATCACCATATACTATGATTCAATGCAATGAAGGGTGTTAATTCCTCTCATCCAGGTTCTATCCATAGCACAGCAGGTATGCACGAAGGTATATCACCTGGGAAGGGTTACCTTCCCAAGAAAGAAAAGAAACTACTCAGTGAGCAGGTCATTTTAGAAGGGTAACCTCCACCACCCCCAGGAATACTTCATAGATGTGAGAAATGCTGGAACAAAATTTATAGATCTATTCTAATCTACCAGTGAACAAAATCCACATGATCTACACATACACACACACACACACACATACCAGAACCCGATTTATTTTTTGGTTTGAGACAGGGTCTCACTAAGTTCTTGAGGGCTTCCCTAAATTGCTGAGGCTGGTTTTAAACTTGTTATCCTCCTGCCTCAGGCTCCCAAGCCAATGGGATTACAGGTGTGCACCACTGGGCCAGCCCACATGACCATTTTGATAGATGTCAAAAAGTTCTAGCAAAATTGGACATTTGTTTCCAATCTTTTTTTTTAATGCTTAGTAATAAAAACATAAGATCATTAAAATATCTATCTCAAAACAACCTCCAAAACATGCCATAGAGTAAAATACCAGGGACATTTTCATAAAAATTAAAAATAAACTAAAGATGTAAAAATGCCCCATCATCATAATTTCAAATATGGTTATGGCAGTTTTAGCCAATGCAATTAGCAAAGAAAATGAAATAAGAACTATAAATATTGGAAATAAGAAAATAATATCATTACTTTTCTAATGGTTTGACCAACTAGAAATCCCTCTAAATATTAAACCCCAGATGATCAAAATTTAAATGAAATTGTATCAAGGTAGAAAACGAGGCACATCCATCCCCTTTCTCTGCCACCCCCATCTCTGGAATGACATGAAAAAGGTCGTTTGTTTTTTTTCATACAGGATTATTCCCAAATGGCACTGGAAAATAAGAAATGGGGTCATTAGCATGCCAGGAATTTTGAAATATTCCTGGAAGATGGAAAATAGTTGGAATCAGATTGAAAGAAGTAGAAAAAAAAAGTTTAAGATATACTCAGGGGAAAGGATTTGAAAGAGATTAACTTATCCAGAGAAAGTCAGAATGAAAAGAAAAATGGTTGAAAAGAGACTTCTCCCCAAAACCAAGCACCAAACATGACTCTTGAAGAACATAAATCACTTGACTGGAAAAATGTCCTAGAAAGAGGATATGGGCCTGAAAAGATACAAGGCAGAGCCTAAAGGCATTTCTAATGGCCTTGGTAGGGGAGAGGATGGAAGCACAGCCTTCAAAGGAGAGAATGAGAGTGTCCCAGTGCCAGAGGGAATGCCTCTCTCAACAGCGAGCCGGAGAGAGGGCAGGAAGAAGGCAGTTCGCCTGCTTTCCTGCCTGCTCCACACTGCACATCCTAAAGTGATCCTGGTAGTCCTGAAACCCTCTGCAGTGGCCTCCTCCAGTGGCATGACTCACCCACAGAACCACACAGGAAGTTCCTGCCAGCCACCTGCGTTAAGCCACTGCTCTTCTACATATGTCATACACACAGTTCACTAGACACGAGGGACGCCAAAAACATAAAAAAAGAAAAAGCAGAACGAACCCAAAAGAAACAAAAGGAATTCAAATGGCAAAAACACTTAATTAAAAATTCTAATATTGCATCTATTAAGAGAGAAACAAATGGGGCGGGAGCAGTGGCTCAGTGGTTTCAGCGCTTGCCTGGCAAGCACGAGGACCCGGGTTCAAACCCCAGTACCACATACACAACTGAGTGTTGGAGCAATGAAAGCCATGTGAAAAACTAAATAAACTTGTTCCTCTCTGTCTCCTCTCTTTCACTGTCCCTCTCTTAAAACAAAGAAAAAGAGAGAGAGAGAGAAACAACTGCTTAGAAACAGAGAACATGAGGGGTCATAGAGAGGGAGAAAAGAAGGAAGAAAGAGGTTGGAAATTCAAATTTTGATTACATACATGTTTATTAAAAATTCAATTGAAGATCTGAAAATCTAAATAGGACCCAAGTACAATTTCTGAAATGAGAGTGTTGAAAACAGTGCACACACACACACAGACACAAAATGGAAAGGTAAGGGGAAAAATTACAATATAATCCAGGAAGTCTAATACCATCTATTAGAAGTTCTAGAAACAGGGGGTGGAGAGGTGGCTCAGCGGTTACAGTGCTTGCCTGGCATGTGTGAGTACCCAAGTTCAAACACCAGCATCCACATATACAAGGAAGTGTCCCAGGAATGAAAGTCATATGCAAAACTAGATGGAGACTGCTTCTCTCTCGCTCTTTCTTCAACAACAAAAAAAAAAAGGTGGGGGGATGCTGGATCGGTGGCTCAGTGGTTATGTTGCTTGCCCAGCATGCACAAGTACATGGGTTCAAACCCCAGCACCCATGTACACAACTAAGTGTCAGAGTAATGAAAGCCAAGTGAAAAACTCAATAAAAATTGATTCTCTCTCTCTCTCTCTCTGTCCTTCTCTCTTTTTTTAAAAAAAAAAAAGTTCTAGAAACAAAGATGATGATGATTGAAAAAGAATCTTTAGATTGAAAAGAAAAAAAGGTTAAGTTTCTAAGAATCCTTCATGCTATGATAAAATTTCTGAAAAACATTCATAACACTGCCAAATCCAGAAGAAAGTTCCAAACTCCAAAGAAAGGAGAAAAAAAATCACATTAAAAGAAAAAAAGAAATAGATTACCCACAAAGGAACGAGAATTGAAGTGTCATCAGACTTCTCATGGACAACACTGGATATTTTAAAACAATCAAGTAATATTTTCAAAGAGCTAAGAGAAGTTATTTTAAACCTACAATTCTACATAAAACATCAAGTGTAAAATAAAATATCACATTTTCAGACACAAAAGGGCTCAAGGTTTCTCTGAAATCACTAAGTGTATTATATACTGGAGGAAACAAAAATTTTAAACACCAAGGGAACCAAATGTCAGTTAACATTTATATTTAAGTCTAAATAATGCGTAGAGCATTTTTTTTTTTAAGTCTGTAATTAAAATCACAGACCATTGTTACATGAAAGGAAAGGAAAGGAGGTGGGACTGGGATAGGGTGACAGATGAGGTAAACAATGAAAGCCTAGTAAGAGTTTTCACATCCCTGGCACTGCCAAAAAAAAGAAAAGAAATCTTTTTCTCTTTTTCAGGGGAACATGCAAACACTTAATACATACATTCACACTTCCACAATTATTATTCTTATTATTTATTTTTGGAACCAGAGACTGAACCCAAGGACACTTAACCACTGTGCCACATTCCCAGGCTTTTTATTTTTCTTATTTTGGAATAGGGACTTGCCAAGTTGCTTAGGGTCCCACTTAGTTAGTGAGGCTGTCTTTGAACTTGCAATCCTGCTGCCTCGGTCTCCTGAGCCATTGGGATTACAGGCATGCACCACCACACCCTGCAAGTTTCAATGCATGTGTTAGAAATTAAATGGGTCTATCATATGAGTAGACCCCACATATATACTTCTAAATCATAAAAGAAAATGAAACAAAGAAAATACAATCCATACAATAAGAGGGAAAAAAACTGAACATATACACCGTGGTAAAAAGACAACATAATAACATAAAATAAGATCAGGAATAAAACCAAACATGGCGTAACTTAACAAATATTAATGGGTTAAAATCATGTGGAAAAAAGTAGAGATGTTGAGATATTAGATGAGGTTAAATACATGTCCACAATCCCCCAGTTTCATACTCTTCGTTGTGAGAATAAGGTTACATAGAGTTTGAAAATATAGGAATGAAAAAGCAGATACAAAACAATGTTAATAAAAAGAATATAGATATTGCAATATTGGTGGCCAATTAAATGTAGTTCAAGACCAAAAAAAATAAAATAGGTAAAGGGAATTTTATGTCAGAATGGGTTATAATCTATCAAAGAATTACCAGGAACCATCACAGCCATAAAATTCTAATAAGAAGGCTTGAAAATGTCTATGCAAAAACTGGGATAATGTAATGCAAAACTAACAAATCATCCAGAGAAATGTAACTACATTTTCCTCAGATATTCTTAGGAAAAGTAGATTTAAAATTTTTTAAAATAAGAATATAATGTCAGAATCCAACAGAAAATATGAATTCTTTACAATTACCCAATGTAAAATTTCAAAATGTTACATTATTAGAACATATATTCAAAAATAACTCAATGCATTTAAAAAATGGAAATCTTATTAATGACATGTTCAGATTTAAAAACAAAAAGTGACAGTAAGGGGCTAGAGCCGTGGCTCAGCAGTTACAGCATTTACCTGGCATATACTAGTATGTGGGTTCAAACCCCAGCACGAGATACACAACAAAGAGAGCAACAAAAGCCACATGAAAAACTAAATAAAAATTGATTCTCTCTGTTCCTCTCTCCTCTCTCTCACTGTTCCTCTCTCTTAAAAAAATGTGACAAGATAAACAAAAATTCTAGGACGTGGTAAAATTGCCAAATGATACTTTAAAACCTTAAATGTAATGAATGGGTTGAAAATAAATGAACTAAGACTTGAATTCATGAAGATAGAAAAAAATACTAAAAATCAACTCAAAAAAAGAAGAAAGAGATTAACAAAAATAATAGCAGAAACTAATTAAATAAAATACCCTCCTTTTCCCACCCCTGAACATGACCAAAAGCTGGTTCTTGGAAAAGACCAAGACAGTAAACTTAGCAATATGGTTAAGAATAAAGAGAGAAAGTACAAATAAACCACCGGAAATTGAGGAATATAAATTCATACACAAAGGAAACTTTAAAAGTATCACGGAAGGGCTGGAGTTCAGTAGTTACAGTGCTTGCCTGGCAGGCACAAGGACAGGAGTTAGAAACCCAGCATCACGTGCACAAGTGTCAGAGCAACAAAAGCCTCATGGGAAATCAAATGGGATTGATTCCCTCTCTCTCTCTCTCTCTCTCTCTCTCTCACTGTCCCTCTCTTTCTTAAAAAAGGAAGTATCAGGGCTGGAGCAGTGGCTCTGTGGTTATGGCGCTTGCCCGGCATGTACAAGTACACGGGCTCCAACCCCAGCACCCACATGCACAACTAAGTGTCAGAGCAATGAAAGCAACGTGAAAAACTCAATAAAAATTGATTCTCTCTGTCTCTCTGTCTCTCCGTCTCTCTGCCTGTCTCTCTCTCACTGTTCTTCTCTCTTTAAAAAAAAAAAAGTATCATGAAATAGAGAACACTAAAATGAATGAAAGCCTACGAAAAAAATTATCAGATAGGACCACAATGAGAAGAAAAGTACCTGAATAAAACAATAACCATAGAAGAAATTTAGAAGACAACTGTTACATTGTCAAACATCCAGTTTGTTTAATGCTCATAGTTTACTACACCTTTAAAGGAGCACATGATGTTTATGTCTCAGAGCACAGAAAAAGTAGAAAACTACCCATTTCTTTCTCTAGATACAGCATAGAAGAAAATAAGAGAAAGAAGAGAAGCAGGAGGGATCAGAGAAGGAGGAGGAAGACAGGGAGGAGGGCAAAGAAGAGGAAGAGGAGGGGAAGAGGAGGATTATAATTACTACCATGACAACTTCCTATAGACTGTACAAGACAATCTCATTAATAGACAT
Source organism: Aplodontia rufa (assembly GCA_004027875.1). Lineage (NCBI taxonomy): Eukaryota > Metazoa > Chordata > Mammalia > Rodentia > Aplodontiidae > Aplodontia > Aplodontia rufa. Next base: position 61,432 of record PVKS010001900.1, on the reverse strand, counting down.
CAATGTAATATTCTAAATAAATTATTAGTGAAATAAAGCCCATAGTATATTGACATCATAATTCACCAATAAACAACTGTAGCTTACTTCAATAATCCAAGATTAATTCAATAATAGTCAATGCAATTAATTTGCCATATTAATGTATTACAGGAGAATAACCATAGTATAGCAACAATGCCCACAAAGTACTTGAGAAAACTCAACATTATCCCTGATTTATAAAATGGTAAAGGGTCTACATCACATAATATGTTTAATGGCAAAAGATGGAAAGTATTTCTATTAAAGCAAGCAACAATGCACTCTGTCTTGGAAGTCTTAACCAAAGCAAAATATGAATTTGTTTTTTTAAAAATGGAAGAAAGTATGAGATGCGATTATTGATAAGGAACAGGCAAAACTCATTACTAGCAGTAGAAAATGACTACATAAAAATTCAAAGAATAAAGTATGAAACTGTTACTGTAAGATGTCAAAGATAATATCAATATGCTAATGATTATTTTTATATACCAAAAACAAACTGTAAATGATCTGAGGAAATTTTAAACACTCAGAAATAAATATAAGAAGACATGAGCAAGACCTATAGAAATAAAACATAAAACTTTATGGAAGGACATAAAATAAAAGTCAAATAAAGAGATGTACCACATTCATGGATGGAAAGATGACATTGTGAATACGTAAATTTTTATTAAAATCTTTAAATCCATGTTAAATTGCCAAAAGATCTATCAAATTTAGCAAGTAAAATCTAAGATTCATCAGGAAAAAGAGTGATAGCTTCCAAATAAATTTTACAAAAGGAGAAAAAGGAGAAAACTTGTATACTATCAAATCAAAATACAGCAAGACTTGTGATTGAAATAATGTAACAGTATACAGAAGCAGACAAATCGATGGACCAGAGAAAAAAGCCCCAAAGAGATACATGTTACTGATAGAGGTGATGATTCTGATATACAGTGAAGGAATCAACTGTTCAGCATGCATTTTGGGACAATGGCTATCCATTTAGAAAACTACTTCACAGGCAATATGTCACACAAAATAGTTTTAAAACTAAAATATCATTGATAAAAATGTAAAAGAATTTCCCCCCCTAGTCTTTGATATGGAGGACTAAAAGGCCACTCGTCAACAGATAGAATAATTTTTTTAAAAATTTCTCTGTCAAACACATGCACAAATTGATATTAATATATAAAGAGTTCCATTAAGGCAAAGAACAAGTTTTAAAATGCACAAAACGATATGTGACTTTTTCAAAGGGGACTATATAAAGAATTATAAGCGGAAAATGTATTATTATGAAAAACCTAAGGGAAATTCGTACAAAAATAAAAAGGTTTTGGTGCATCAGAATTGAAGAGCTTCATTTGAACATTTCTGGCAAGGTTGTGGGAGACTGACCACTCTCACATACTACAAAAATACAAACATGAACCCTTTTCAGAAGGCAATTCTGCAACACCCAGGAAAACTTCAGTATGTATATCTTCAATCCAACCATGTTATTTGTAGGTTTCCATATTTAAGAAATAGTCACAGATGTATATGCCAGAAATTTTAATGCAGCATTTCTTTAATTGGTAAAAAAATGGAAATGATTCAAGCATTGATCAGTTGGGAAATACATGACTAGTAATGGTCTATTCATATAATGGGATTTTGTCCAAGCTTATGGGAATTCAACAGATCTCTACATTCTTATGTGTACAAATGCTAGAAGCAAACTGCAGCAGACAGGATTTCCTCATGTTTATAAAAAACAAGAACTCCTTTATGTTTGTATGTATTTATGCAAGTACAGAGATACACCAATCCACTGGTGATCATCACCTCTGTGGAATGAAGTGGAACTGGGGAGGAGATGGGAGATTTAAATAAGACTTTCAGTTTTCATTTGATATTTCTGTGATGTGATGTTTTTATAAACTATTTTTATCTGTACATCTAAAAAACAAAAAACAATTGGCATTTTCCATGCCCTATATATATTGGTGGAAAATAAAATTTTAAAATATTCATAATAGTAAATCATGAATATAGGATATGTGTGTGATGTGTAGGTACAGAATTTTCCCTGAAAATATACAGCAAAATAAATACTTGAGGAATCACATATTTATTATTTTTAAATACAATAGATGCATTAAAAGGTGATTTCAGAAGTATATTGATCTAATGATAGGGTAGCGGATTATTTTCAAAGCATGACACCAAAGACAGTAAAGGCATAGATTAAAAGATTTGATCACTTAAATCCCTTTATCTCCTTAAAAAATGGCATGTAAAAATTAAAAGATAAATATAAAGATGTATATATAAAACAAAGGGTTAATAACCTTGATGCGTGAAGACATCCTACAATTTAAAAAAAGAAATTCAAATACCCCAAAGAAAATAAGACAGACAGCATATGCAGGAAATTCACCAAAGAAGAATTACACATTCCATTAAAGTTATATCTTTAGCCAAGTAGTGTGTGCATAGTTGTAGTCCTAGTAACTCAAAAGGCTGAGAGGAGGATCATAAGTTCAAAGCCAGTCTTAGCAACTTAGCAAAGCCATAAGCAACTTAGCCAGACCCTGTCTCAAAATAAAGCGCTGGGGATGTAGCTCAGGGGTAGAGCACTCCTGGGTTCAATTCACAGTACTCCTCAACACACAAAAAAAGATATATAGGTAAGTAGGAAGGTAGGTAGTCAGACAGACATATATATTAAACTTAAGAGACAAAAAGTAAAAGGAGACACTTTGCATATCAAATTTCTATTACTTTATTAAATAACATACTCGTTATAAAGGGTATAAAGAAAAGGGCATTGTCCTAATTTGCATGTGGGTGGTGGTGAGGGGGAATCATTTGACATGCCATGCCTGAAGAGCAATTTGGCAACAGGTATTCAAATCTTTAAATGTGCCTCCCTTTAACCTGGCAATTCCACTTCTAGCAATTAAACCTAAGGAAATAATTAAGAATGTGTACAAAGATTTCGCTGAAATGATGTTCATCAAAGTATCATTTATAAAAGTACACCTAGATTGCCCTTCTTCTTAGTCTGCTGCCAGGGGAGGGGGGTGCGAATCAGAGATTCTATTCGGAAGGAGAAAATTAAGCAGGATGCCTCCCAAGGATAACTACATTAGAAAAGAGAGCACTGCACAATTAGGAAGTCTAGAGATGCCCTTTAACAGAACAAGGTATAAAAGTTATGCCAGCAGGGGTTATTTGATTCTTACAGGCAGACCTGTTGCAGATTGTTGGCAGGAAATAAACTTTCCAAGTTCAAAACCTCTGACTTTCATGTTTTTCATTTTTTATTCATTCATTCATCCATCGGTTTATTCATTCATGCAATAAACAACAATTCTATGTTGGACCCCCTTCTAGGTAGCTGTGATGGATAGATAGAAAGACATGGAAGGATGGATGGATGAACGGATGAATAACTTACAATTAAAAAGAAAATTAAGCAAAACCAGATTACAACCTAGATATGAGGCCTGCTTGATATCATTCCTCTGTCCTCACCAGTATCCCTCCAAGCTGCTCACAGCAGCTCACAGCTCTCCACAGAGATGGAGAAGATTTTGATGGCATTTGAAGACAGGGATGGGGGCTGGAGCAGTGGCTCAGCGGTTATAGTGCTTGGCTGACATACAAGAGTATGCGAGTTCAAACCCCAGCACAACAAAGTCTTGGAGCAACAAAAGCCACATGAAAAACTAAATAAAGGGGCTGGAGTGGTGGCTTAGAGTTACGGTGCTTGTCCAGCATGCTCAAGTAAAAATCTTTAAAAAAGAAGACAGGAATGACTTTTTACCTGGAATAAAGGCCATGGTGCAGAAGAGGAATACAGATGGAGTATTGGAATGACAGAGCTCCAGGACAAAATGGTGAGGGAATAGTGTGGGGTTAACAATAACAGAAAAAAAGTGGGATGGGGGAGACTGGCTCACCCAGGCACACTCTAACTGGAGACCATGCACTCATGCAAAATGGGGCAGGAGAATGTTTAACACTCATGCTGGACACCAGACAGTTGGTGCAGCTAAGACCTTGAGTGGTCAGTTATACTAAGAGGCAACACGTACTTTTTCTCCCTCTTCTGCATCAGCATTACGGTTTGTATTCCATCTCCAGAATCCCAGAGTGAGGAACAGATGGCACTTCCTCTGTGCGTGCAAGTGTGTGTGCCCAGGTACGTGTACCCATTCACAGGAAAGGCGCCACAGCCTACCTTTCTCATATCCCTAACTCCAACCCAAAGGCCCCTTCAGAGGCCGAGACCCCTTCAGAGCCCGAGAAGAGTCAGCCAAGGTAGCTACGCATAGTGCTTTCCACATCAGCAAAACAGAACATTCCATGATTGTCACTTTCCTTTCCAGAACACGGAAGCCTAGTCACCTTTTGTGAGCTGAAGACATAGAACTCAGTTTTCACATTAAAAAAACAGAGGCAGGGTGGGGACACTAAAGTTCTCTAAATTTCTGCCCAGAGGACTTGATTTAAAAAAAAATAAGTTATGACAGGGCTATCAAATTATTTTTGCACTCATCAAAGGAAGGTATTGCTATGATTTAGATGTGAGGTATCCCCGTAAAGCCCAAGAAGGCACAGAGGTGAAATGATTGGGTTATGAGAACCTTAACCCAATCAGTGAATTAATTCCCTGATAGGGATTAACTGAGTGGTAACTGAAGGCAGGTTGGGTGTGGTTGGAGGAGGTGGGTCATCGGGGTTGTGCTTTTGGGGTATATATTTTGTGTCTGGCAAGAATGCCTGCCTGTTAGGAGGCCATCAGCCACCCTCCAGGGGCTCATGGCCAGCTATGATTCGTGCCCTGTGGCTTCTGCTCCAAGATTCATCCTTGATACCTTAGCCACACTCCATATTTTGGGCTCCCACTTGCATCTTGGCTGTTTCTCACAACACTCACAGTGGTTGATCAGCTGTCCCTTTCTGTGCCACCTTTCATAGGTTAGGATTGCTTATACCCTTTCCACATGCCCTGCACACTGCACATATATGTCAATGCTCAATACCGCCTGACACTAGAGATGTCTCCAGGTATCAGACTGAAGTGGAGCCTCTTCCTCAAGGCATCCACACATTCTCCAGCAAGACAGAAAGAGTACCAGTCCCCAGTGGGCAGAAAGCATAAGTGGAAACTATTTGGAGTGCACTCTAATAACCCTAATTCTGAAAATCTACCTTCTAGACTAGAGCACCACACCACTGATCAGACACCAACAGGAGGGCAGGCCAGAAGCCAATGGGAGAAGTGCAGTCTTTAATGGTCCAGGACCCATCAGAAAGCTTTTCCTGGAAGGCACTAGACTGCTGGCTCATCGGAACAGACATGCCCAAATTCAGGAACTGGGGAATTGTTTCCTAGCTTCCTTTCAAAATCCTTAGGAGTTCACACGTAAGGAAGAGACCAAGTCTTCCTTGACATGCACTTAATACTACTCCAAGCATTTTCACTGAATTCTTACAACTCTATAATTTTACTATGACCATGCCCATTTTACAGCTGAGGAAACTGAGGCATAGAGATGTTGAATAACTTTCCCAGTGTCACATTTCCAATATCCGATATTGCCAGAACTAAACCCCAAACCATAGGTCTCCATACTTTAGCTGCCTAACCACAAAGTCACCATTGTCTCACACGGCCCTTCCTGCATCTGAGGAAGCCAGAAGTGCCATGGAAGCCAGAGGGAAGGAAACAGTCTCCCTTTGACCCACTATGAGAAGAGCTGGAAGCTCTTTGAGGACAGGGAAGCCTGCTGGGTACCTCAAGTCAACTCCATGGACACAATAAGCAGCCTCTCCATAAAGCTTAGGACCTCACTATGTGCAGGGCTACCAACAAGGAGGATGGGAGGGAAAAACACGATATCATGGAAAGGAGACTTGAAATAATCAGCAGGGCCAACGAAAGCAAACGAAGGCAAACAGAGACAAAGGTTAAAAGACCTAAGTTGCCTGACTTCTCCTTTCCAATCCCATGAATGCCTCAGTCAAGTGGGATTCAGCTTCCAGTCATCACTAGATGTTCAATGAGAGTCTACTATGCTACCATCCTGTCCCTAATGTCACTGGCAGCCTCCCATTAAAAGCCTAGTACAGACCTTGCTACCAGGTTTGCAGTGAAAACAAAGGGGACAACAAGCCCAGGGACAACCAAAGGTGGCTGGACCCAGAACCTAAGCTCCCTTGAAATAAAAGTGCAGCTAAGCCCAGGGGCAGGCAGGTAGGCTGCAGCAGGCAGCGAGTGGGGCTTCTCTCTGGGACCACAACTTTGCATTGGGCATGCATTCCGTGAGCTTCTTCAATGAATTGCACAACATCTCACTTTCATTGCCACGTGCTAATCCTGAACCAGCTCAGGTGTAGGATTTTAGCAGAACAAGGGGGATGTGTGTATGCTCTGCAAGTCCTCCCTCCCTAACTGGATGGAAAATAGCTATGATGATCCCAAATGCCCAAACTATGAGAGTTTCTTCTTTGCTTAGGAACCAGGAAAAATAGAGGCACATTCTTCCTCAGTCTTTGACCTTTGGCTCTCACTCTCCCTCTTCCAGCATTTTTGAGGGAAAGAGTTTATATTTTCAAAGGGCTGCCTTGTCTTCTTTGCTCATTTTCATGAAATGATGTAAAGAGGCAACTTATAAAAAATACTGTAATGCTGGAAAATACAGGCGCTCTGAATGAGCCCGGCTGTTTGTCGATAATCACTCCAACGTCTGAAATGCCCAGATCACATATGCTTCAGACGCTGCGACTAACAATATGTTATTGATGCCATTTTAAGCAACTGCCAGGCAGCAGCTCAAAGTGCAGTTCAATCAGTAGAGGTGCGCGCCTGCAGAGCCTTGCTCCTCACCCTGTCTGTACCCAAATGCCCAGAGTTGCGGGCATTCCTGCCAGAGGCCAGGGTACCACAACACCAAATGCAAACATTTATTCCCAGGCTACAAGGAGAAGTCTGCCCTGTCAGGCTTGGGGTTTAGGACTCACAATAAAGCCATTGTCTCTGAAAACGGCAGTGGTGAGCATTCCCCTATGATCTAGTCTACCGGAGGACAGTTTAGTGTACACCAAATTAAAAAAAAAACTTAAAAGCAACACACACGCACACACACACACACACATTTTTACAGTAAGTAATTGGACTGGTGAAATATGACTTAGTAAGCCAAGGAGGAAGCTTGAGAACTGCATCTGTAAATGGATGCCGAGAGTGGTGGCAAGTTTTTACCACACAGGAGCCTGGGAAGCCAAGCAGGGTTCCTTGTGAGAAGGGGAAAATATAGAAAGTGGCTGCAAGAGTTAGAACAGCTTTTTTCGGATGATCAGAGACCCCACCACATTCAGGGATGTGCTCTACTTCCTCTGGAAAGGGGAAAGTGAAATTCTCTTCCAGCTATTCTGAGACTACTGCCTTGGAAGTATTATGCTGTTACAGATTTCAAAAGGTTAGCTTCAATGAACCTGACATCAGTATAACCCAAAATAACCCATTCAAGAGAAAAGTAAGAAATAATTGCTGTTTTCTCTTCTTTTTCCCCCTCCGCTATATTGCTATAATGATTTTGCATAACAGATTGAACAAAGTGCTGTTGTGACAGGTGGTAGAATTCAGCTAGTAAGCACCGAGACAGGGTTCAATTTAGTTTGTGAATCCTTTAATTGTTGTGCAGCTAATTAAAGAAGGTTCTTTACACTCGCAAGTGTTTACCGTTGCTAGTATGCATACATGAAAAATTAAATTGTGCCTTCAAGGGCTGAGAACTATAGAAAAATCATAGCTGAGGCTGCAACATGCTTACCAGCTCAAAATAGCTGCTTTTCACAATTGGAATTTGTAAAACTTTTTGCTAAGCAAATATAGAGCTAATTAGAAGTGTTCGTTGGACCAATTAACATTTAAATAAATAAGCCATATTGCACATTTCACAGTCTTTATTTAATGATGCTTCTAACTCTTTGGAAAGATTCTCTTAAGTACAAATAAGTTGTCATAAAAATGAAAGATAAAAATAACCCCATAACAGTATATGCTATTTTTTTCTTTTGCCTTGAAGTCCTTTACTAAAACTCTGTACCTATTATTGAAGAAGAAAGAAACACACACACACACACACACACACACACACACACACCTACCACCCACAAATCTAGCTCTTCCTTTCATCTTCTCTTGTTACCTTTCCCCCTCTTTGAATAGAAACAGAAAAACATATTTTATTACTATTTAAATTGTTATGATAATTCTGTTTACTTACCATTTTTACCCCACGAAAGAAAAATCTGTTTCAGAAAATACCACTTTAATCTGAGAACATGCGTAAGTGAGGGAAGAACGAAAAGAGAGACCCAAACCAGCAGCGTTCGGGGAGTGCAGAAGTCGGAGAAGTTTCTCACACATGCTCGTATGCGGAGCAGACCTCAGGGATACTGTGCCCACTTCCAGGGCATCTGCCCTTAGGGGAAGCCAGCGGCATTGGGAGACAAAGTGCTTCAGGTAGACCCCAGAGTTCTTTCTCATTCCAATGACCAAGATACATAGATCAACGGAAAGAAGACAGACAACCCAGAAATAGCCCCTTACAGGAACGGTCAACTTATTTTTTACTAAGATGCAAAAGCCATTAAAGTATTGCATTTTTCAAAAAACAGTGCTGGAACAACTAGATATCCATAAGAAAAAAAAAATCTCAACCTAAACCTCACACCTTATGCCAAACACAAAACAAAACACAGATTTAAATGTAAAACATAAACTTGTTTTCAAGAAATTCATATAGGAAGAAAATTAGGGTACCTAGACCTTGGCAAACAGTTTTTTAGAGATGATACCAGAAGCACAGTGCACCAAGGAAAAAAGTGGTAAATCAAATCTCATCAAATTTAAGATGCTTGTTTTGCAGAAAACCCTGCAAAAAGAATGAGTTACAGACTGGGAGAAAACATTTGTAGTAGACTCATGTCTACTACATATAAAGAACCTCAAACTCAACAGTAAAATGTTAACGATGATGATGATGATGATTAGAATATGGGCAAAGACATGGCCAAATACTCACCAGAAAGGATACACTGGTGGGAAATAAGCACATGAAAAAAATTGTTCAAAGTCATTAACCATTAGGGAAATACAAATTAAAACCACAATGATATACCACTATACACCTATTGGAACTGTTTTGTTAGAATTGTTCAAACAAAAAATAGTAATAATACCAAATACTGGCAAAGTTGCAAAGAAATGATCTCACACCCATTGCTGGTACAAATGTAAGTGGCATGGCCACTCTGGAAAACAACAACAACAACACTTGCCATACAACCCAGCAATCGCACTTCTAAAGGTTCATCCTAGAGAAATAAAAACTTCTGTCTACACATTAACCTGTACACTATTGTTCATAAAATCTGCAGGAATGATAGTCAAAAGCTGCAAACAATCCAAAATTACCCACATGAGTGCATGCTTAAAGGAACTGGGGCACATCCATATGAAGGAGTAACAACTTGTACAGACACAGCAACGTTGACCTCTTGGTTTTGCCATTAAACTACAACTAAGGTCAGATGCAAGCAGTGGGGAAACCAAAGACAGTACACTGGCCCTCTAGATACTGTCTTTGTAAATTCCTAAAAATCTATGATCTATGAGTTTTTCAGAGTGAAAAAGCAAAACCAAACAAACAAACAAAAACCCAAACTAAAATGCTTTTTTGTTTGTATTCTCTAACATTCTATCCTGGACCTGGTTTATTTTGTAAGTTCTTACATTCACATTGATAGCAGATCACTTATTCTCTCCTTTGGCGTATTCTCTCCATCCCTTCCTCCCTCCACTTGTTTTCTAAACACTAGCTACCCTCTTTTATAAAGGTACGGGTCTTCTCCAACCCCCTTTCCCAAGCCCTAATACTCTATAATCAATATGAGGTCATATTACTGGATTTTGTTCCTAATACTGCAACCAAATTAACAAAAGCCAGTTAGCATTTAAATAAATGAGGAAGATTAATAAAGAAGTCACAGAGCACCAAAATCTAATGGGTGGGGCTCTACCCCCTTCCCCCACTCTGGGGGAAGTCTGCTCTTTTCCCTATGCTTTACTTTCTATGCTTTCTATAATAAACTTGTCTACTAAAAAAAAATCTAATGGGTGGGATAGATATGACAATATAAAACAAAGAATTAAAAGCTGGTTTGGGATTTTTTCTTTTCTTTTTTTAATTTTTAATTTTGAGATAATTGCAGATTTCTATGAAGCTACAAGAATGAATAGAAAGAAATCTTGTATACCCTTCACAGTTTCCTCCAGTGGTAACAGCATGCTTGAGGACACAATATCACAACCAAGAAATTGACATTGATACAACCCACAAGTTTTGTCCAGATTTCACCAGCTTTACATGTACTCATGCTCTGTATGTCTGTGTTTGTGTATTTAGTTCTTTGAAACTTTACTATACGTAGTTCTGTCTGACAGACAAGAGATGAGGCTAGCTGGAGAGTCCCTGGGCCAGTGAGAACTCTTTCCAGCAAAACTCTCCTACTTCAAATGCCAAGCGTGGATTTAGACCCGTGAACATCCTATGTTAATGAATCATAAGACTTGGGAGGCAAACTTAGGGACAGGGACATCCCTCTTACCACCGGGAGTCACAAGCCAAAGTTGTCAGCCACATCTCTATTATCTAAGCCCTGAGGTAACAAGTTCTAACTAGGAATAAATGCTCAGGTTTTCAAACAGAGGGCCCTGGAGGTGGGAAGGCCAAATGGGAGCTCTGGACTCATGCAAGAAGCTGGGGTGTAAGAAGGCAGCTCGCAGGAAAGCTGAGATTCCTAGCTATCTTGAGGGTCAGGGGACCTCCTGAAAGATAACACTTGAGGGGATCAGGGTATAGCTTGGTGGTAGAGCACTTGCCTAGCAGGCATGAGGCCCTGGGTTAAACACACACACACACACACTCACACACACACACACACACACACACACACATAATCCAAGTGGCATGGGAGACTGAGGCAGGAGATCACAAGTTCAAAGCCAGCCTCAGCAAATTTAGCAAGGCCCTAAACAACTTAGTGAGATCCTATCTCAAAATGAAAAATAAGGACTGCGGATGTGGCTCAGGGGTTAAGTGCCTCTGGGTTCAATCCCTGGTACCCACCTCCTCTCACAGCAGGAGGCAGCACATATCTGCAAGGGGCTCCTCCTAATCCCCCGGACCTGCTTACACACTCTCCTCCCTGAATGTGCTGCTCTGTAACTGTAGGCAGGTCTACATCAAGCTTCTAAGTCAAAGATGGATGAAGGAGACCAATCTGAAGAAACTGCCAAAAACCAAAGTAAACCACAAATTTCTAGAGCTTCAAATGGATCCAGAAAATATAAGTCAGTTGGACATTTCCTTTCAAACTTGTTATTTTATAGACACTAGAACACAGGTCATGCAAATCCTTATTTGGAAGAAATCTGTCAGTTCTATTTCTCTTCTACAAATAGAATCATCCTATTGGGTGGGAATGGGGAGAGTTGCTCAGCATCCCTCTGCTTGAATAAAAAACTGGCATCTTTTGTGACCAGCACCTTTTGTTGTGGTGGTGGTTGTTTGATGGAAAGTTGTTTTTAAAAATGGAATAAAATAGGCAGATCAGAGGAAAAAATTAGAGTAGTGGAACTACTCTGTATAAACTGCAACGATGGCTACATATCATATACATTTGTCAAAACCTAGAGGCTAGGTGCCAAGATGAACCCTAGTGTAAACTATGGGCTGAGCAGTGGTAACGGTGGCAATGGGGGCTCCTCAGCTGTAACAACTGTACCCATGTGCGGGTGTTGCTAATGAGGGATGTTGAACCTATACAGAGAGGGTGTATGGGGCCATCTTTGTACTTTCAACTTGGTTTTTCTATGAACTTAAAACTGCTTTAAAAATCAAATCATTATGGCTTCTAAAAACCATAATGAAAACAAAAATGTAAGTGACCTAGTTATCATAAGTCTTACATTCCAAACAAACCTCATCTTGCATTAAAGTAATAAGAAGTCCTTACTAAACAAAAATGATGGGCAAAGTGGTTCCTTTATTGCACCTGAAACTCAGCAGAATGCAAAGACGCACGACTGTTAAGAATGCGTTTCATCATGGCAGAAGCCAAGTTTGATGTCGGAAAAGAACATGGTGCTAAACCCCAGCCACCAATACCCTTTAGGGAGAACATATGAGTTCATCTTGGAGGCATCTTCAGACCGATAAACCAAAGGTCCAGGTGACCCCAGCCAACCGATGCGTTGGTGGTATAGAGGTTAGCATAGCTGCCTTCCAAGTGACCCCGGCCATCTTCCCCCAAGATGAACTATTCTTTTTTTTTTCTTAATTTTTTGTTTTAAAGAGAAAGGGACAGTGTGTGTGTGTGTGTGTGAGAGAGAGAGAGAGAGAGAGAGAACCAATTCTATTTAGTTTTTCACACATGGCTTTCGTTGCTCTGAGACTTCATTGTATATGTGGTGCTGGGGTTTGAACTCATGTACTTGTGCATGCTGGGCAAACGCTGTAACCACTGAGCAACTGCTCCAGCCCTATTCTTGTTCAATAGCTGTGACACATTCAGGGCCAACATTACATCCCCAGTAGGATCGGAATTTAACATTAACTTACAACCTACCACCCCAAACCAAATGTGTGTCTAGGGTGTTTTACTGTAGATGCTGAAAACTGAAAGAAAAAAAACAAATTAAAAAACCTGTCACTTCTATAGTCTGTTGAGTCACTTCTTCTACTGTACCCAAAGTAACAATTTATTTGTTTTTGGACTACCTAATTGTACAGTATATCTGCTCCCTTTTTATCATTTTTATTAATATTGTAACACAGATCATATGAGAATTGGCAGCAACTGGTGTTCACCTAAGGTCTGTGTCTTCTGTGCACACTAAAAGCCTTAACTTGAACTTCATGGTGCAATGTCATAAAGCATGCATGCATTAGTGCAGATAACAGTTGCACTGTCAGCCAGCTCACTAGGTCCTAAACCCTGCACGGGTGCTGCCTTTATTTTCAAGAGTGGCAGAGCTCATGGGTGATTGAGCTGAGATGGAACCAGATGTGCATGAATCCAAAGCCAAAGCTCCCTCCAAGTGACAGCAAGTTAAATTCTCTAACAGTGATTTTATCTCTCTATTTCTCTTTCTTTCTCTCTCTCTCTCTCTCTCTCTCTCTCTCTCTCTGTTCTTCCCCCTTCCCCAGCCTAGGGATTCAATCCAGAGGTGCTTAACCACTGAGTCACATCCCCAGCCCTTTTATTTTTTATTTGGAGACAGGGTGTCTTTCTCTTGGGAAGATGAGACTAATCTGGGAGTAGGAAGTGCTTTCTCACATGTAATTTCCAGACTGTATTATTTACAGGCAGAGCAAACAATGACCAGATATGGAAGATAGGGAGGTGTTGCTATTTTCCTTCTCTTTATGGGATGGCTGTGTCAGGGATGTGGGGTAAGGATGTTGAAAAGGAACTTCCTCGGCTACAGTTGAGCACATATAAGGGGTGCACCTGGTCCAGTCAGACACCTGGATATGTGTGTGATGGTGGGCAGGAGGACAGCAGAGAAGTAGAGGTGAGAAGGGGATTGTTTAAGAAAATGAGCATTTGCAAATGCAAATCCAGTAATTACATACCCACACATACACCTATCATAGATACCTAACTACCCATTTACACACACAATTACCCAATTTGTACAGGTTCATAATGGATAAGCAGGCAATAGGTGGGCACACCTGTTGGACTGGTCTCAGAAAATATCGGTAATCATCTAGTATGGAAGGGAGGAAATAAAAGTATTTTAAGATAAGTTCTTGGACCACTAATTGAGATTGCCAGGGGCATCCTGTGTACTTTGTCCCCTCCTGCATGGATCTCCAGTAGGAGTCAGCTCATTGCCAATCTGATGGCGCAGTTGCCATTCCCCCTCTTCTCTAGGCTGCTCCTCCTGTCCCACCCAGCTCTCCTGGCTGATTCTTTCTCTGAGCCAAAGACACTCTCTCCCTAAGTGGTTCATGTTATGGTTTGAATGTGAAGCGTCCTCCAAAAGCCCACGTGTGACAATTCAGGAAGGGTGAAGTGAAATGATTAGGGGTTATGAAGGCCTTAGCCCAATCAGTAGCTAATACCCTCATAAGGATTAACTGGCAACTGTGGGCTGGTAGGGTGTGGATGCAGGAGGAGGGTCACTGGGGGCAAGGCTTTGGGCTGTGTATTCTGTATCTAGAGTGGAGTTTCTCTTTCTGCTCCTCTTCCTGATGTGGTGCCTTGAGCTCTCTGCTTACTGGAGCCGTGCCTGCCACCATGCTGTTCAGCCTCACCGCGAGCCTGGAGGAATGGAGCTGGCCTTCCACACACTGGGAACTATAAAACTGTGAGCTCTAAAATAAACCTTTTTCTCCTAAAATTTGTTCTTGTTGGGTCTTTCAGTCACAGCAGTAAAAAGCCCACTAAAACAGTTCGCGTGTGCTTTCTCTCCATCTCCTCCACCACTGCCCTGTCCAATACCACTAAATCTCCAGGCATCCACTCTGCCTATACGATCCCTTAAATAAGTCTTCACATTGCATATGGCCACCCAGTATGCAATGTGGCTTACATGAGCTCATCCCAACTCCGGTCTCCAGCCCAGCCACAGCTTCCCCTTACTCTGTGCCCCTAGCCTAGCTGCCCACCTTCCAGTCCTCGTATGCACCACAGGGCCTTTGCACTCATGTTCCCTCTGCCTGGCATGTGCTTCCCCTTGCTGTATCTGATTTCCACCTGAGATTGCACCTGCTCTAGGTCCAAGTCCCTGACAGAGGTTCTGAGAGCCCCATGAAGACAAGAGTCAAGTCACTTTGTGCTTATTATCATATCCCTGGTGCACAGTGGGTCTTCCATGAAATCTCTGGGGTGAACAAACTGATGAGCAAGCTAACTGAATAAATGAATTGGACCTTCTGTCCTGATGCCTTTGTTTGTGCTTCTCACATCCCTTCCTCCAATTTTAACCTGGTAGTTCCTCTGGAATAACTGCGAACATGGTATGAGCAATGCTTTGGTTTAGATATGAGGCATCCCCCGAAAGCCCCTGTGTTAATGCAGGAATATTCAGAGGTGAAATGATTAATTCATCAGAGCTGGAACCAAATTAGTCTGTTTTATTTTGAATGGACTAACTGGGTGGTAACTGTGGGCAGGTGGGATATGGCTGGAGGAGGTGGGTCACTGGGGGTGGGTCACTGGGGGTGTGCCCTGGAAGGATGCATCTGCCCTGCAGCCACTTCCCCTTTCTCTCTGCTTCCTGACCACCATGGGCAGAGTAGCTTCCCTCCACCAGGCCCTTCTGCCATGACCTTCTGCTTCACCTTTGACCCAAAGCAATAAAGTCCATCCACCATGGATTGAACCTAAGAAAACATGGGCCAAAATAAACTTTTCCCTCCTTTAAGTTGTTCTGGTCGGGTATTTTGGTCACAGTGATGAGAAGCTGACTAACACAAGCAGGAATCTGCACATAGAGATGAAGTTCCCCACATAATTGCTGAATGAATGAGTGAATGGATAAATAAATGAATGATAGGTGGACTGTTGGGAGCCTGAGGGTTCACCTCTGAATTTCCCCTTGCTCAATACCTCAGCCTGACATGACTCCTTCATGAATATTACTGTTCCCCAGGGACAGCATCATACAATGTGTGTCATAGCTATTTGCTGACCAGATAAATGAATTAACACTATACTGTGCCATCTATACACTACAAAAGTGGTTTCCAAAATGCCACTGAGTATTTTAGTATGTACGCAATTTTACGTAGCCACTGCAATAGTTTTATTTGAAGTTACCAAGCAATTTAAAAATTAAATGAGCATGCACCCTGTCATATTTTGATCTAACTATGCACTAATTTTCAGGACGGGGAAAAAACAGTTAATTACTATTTTGTATCACAGTCTTTCCTTCCTTCCTTCTACTGTAATGTAATGTAGTAAAATAAAGAAGTTACTCTGGTGCAATTTTCATCTCTAGAAATAAAACAGCACTTAGAACTCTTTGTTTGGGAGTTTAATTTTAGCTCACTTAAGAGCAGTTCTCTGGTGCAAGAACAGAGACATCCTAGAAAAATTGGAAATCACACAGAAAATCAGAGGGCTGGTTCAAAAGTGCCATGTCCTAGGTTCCCTTAGGAGAGGGTGGCATTTAGTGGTTGGCCACACCGAGTAACCAGATAACCTCAGAGGTAATTACTGCTGAGCCCCACTGAGGGCGTCAATTTTGCCTCTCAAGCCTCACCACCCTTCTCCACTACCATGCTACCCTTGAGATGGTGCTTTACATTGTCAGAACATGGACATGAACTTCTTAAGGCTAAATTTTGTGGTCTCCTTAATGAAATCCCTGTGGCGGCTGCTCCTACCCTCTCTTTGTATTTTAGATCCAACCGCAAAATCTTTCTGTCCCCACCTCTCCGCCCCAGTGGATTTGTGGTTTCCTTTTGGTTTCCCTGTGAGTTCTGAATGACACCCATCAGAGCCCTGGGGCTCCCTGAGTGCAGGGGAGCTTGGATTCCCAAGAGCAAAGGCATCACTGAGACCTCCCAGGGATGCACAAGAGCCCCTTCCCTCTTGTAAAGTCAGGGAGGCTGAGACCCTTCCCTGGCCTCCTACCTCCAGCCTCCTCCAGCTGGTGGAGAGCCACAGCAGAACACATTTGCTTTCCCTCTCCCAGAGCACACTTTTTGGGGAAATCGTTAACTAAAGTAGAGGCTGGAAGGAGAACTTAGGATTTATAAGATATGCCGCATCAGCTAAATTAATACTGATTTGTCCTGGGGCACAATTACAAGGTTTAAGGTTACAGTGGCAGCAGTTTGAGAGACAATTATATTCTAAGACAGCCAGATAAAGGTGGGCAGGGAGTTGCAATCAGAACAAGGGACAGTGTGGTGGAAGATTCAATTTCTAAGAGAATTTGTTTTTATTTCCCCCTTCCTTCCTTCCTTCCTTCCTTCCTTCCTTCCTTCCTTCCTTCCTTCCTTCTCCTCCTCCTCCTCCTCCTC
>PVKS010001900.1:0-44200 GCA_004027875.1 Aplodontia rufa | reverse complement strand
GGAATGGCTGAAGGGTAGCAAGGAGCCATTTTTGTGCCTAGGATCAGAGAGAGGTGAGACACCCTGTGACCACATGCTTTAGAGTTTCTCAGGGAAAAATTAGCAGAGAAGACTACAGTAGTTGGGAATTCCAGACCAGCAAGTAACCACCCACCCAAGTACCTACACTGGCCAATGGCTGGGAATGTTGCTTCCAGCTCAGATCTAGGGAGAATTCCCAAGCCCCAGCATGTGCTTTTTGCAGGCAAAACTTGGTCCCTAATGCATAAAAATTAATACTGCTAGTGTTCAAGGCCATGTAGGCCCCAATATTTACAAAGTGCTCTGTTTAAAAGGCTCATAAAGCCCTCAAGTAGGGATTCTTGCTTGTTCTGACATGGGATGGATGCTTCCAAGGCCCCAGGATAGGTTCCAGCACCCTTGTGGGTCCTAGGGTTGGGGTGAGTATAAGCATGGAGGATGTAGAGGGCAGAGAACAGCTGCTTCCCTGTACCTTGATTAGAATCCTCCAGAACGCACACAAACCTGCCTGCCTCCTCCTGCCCTGTCTTTGGGAACTTCTGGCTTTGCATGGGGTGTTTCTGAAAGCTCTGGAAGACCCTCAAGGCCCTAATGGACCCTTAGACCTCAGGAAGGCTAATTGCCAGCGCTGCTGCAGAATATGAGATTCTTTGTTTCTGGGTCCAGCTGGTGAGTTGGACATAGCTGGCGGGTACCGGGCAGGGGCTGGGACAGACTACAGTCTCAGTACACTCAGAGGTCCTGACCTTAGCCCTGGGCCTCCCTTCAGAGAGTGAAATTCCGAGGTCTTGCTCTCTGGCACAGCAACTCCTCTGCAGCCCCCAGCCACTGTTTTATCCAACCCTTAAAGAGTTCCATTTACTGCTGTGTGCTCACTCTGACTCAGGCCTCCTTTCTTCTCCTCCAAATCCTTTTCTGTTGAAGAGCTTATTAAAAGGGAGAGCAGTCCCCAGCATTTTTTATTTTATAACTTCCAGCTTATACTAAGGACAACTGAACTAAAGATCAAAGTAAAGAAAAAAGCAAATTAGCAAGATTCTCTCCTCTTTTCTGTTCAGCACAACTTGGGTCCCATTCAGCTAACCCATAGGAAGAAGATTCTGCTGGCAGTGAGGTTCAGTGAGCAGCAACTCTCCCCCAGGCCCTGAGCGTCTAAGCAGGTCCCCCTCCTGGAGCATCTGGGAGATCCCAAGCTGGACATCTGGTGAAACATTCCAGGAAGGAGGCAGTATCCATGAAGAGTTGATCCCAGCGGCTGTTTGGGAAGTCTCAGGGAAAACACAGCAGAGCAGCATGCCACAGGCCAGGCCTCTCTAATACCGCTGGAAAGATCCTTTCCTAGAGACCTTTACAGCTCAACCTAGAAAATGTCACAATGACACACTCAGCAGCCAAGCAGTCCTTCTGGAAGATGGAGGGCTAGAGAGTCCATGGCAGCTATCTGCTACCTGCCTGTGCCAGCAGGACCCCAGCAGGCAGGGAAGAAATGGGAGGCAGTGGGAAAGAACCCACCAGGAGCCAGAAGCCTGGGGCACCACCACCTCTTCACCCAAAGGATGTTTATAGAGCTAGAAACTTCAAGGGTCCTCGTGTACCCAGCTTATCCCTGTCGGGAATTTTCCCACTGATGAGGAAGACAGAGCTCCATGATGAACATGACCTCGATAGGATCTGAGAATAACTCCTGACAGGTGACCTAGGCATGTGCCACACACACAGAGGGGCCTCAAACCCAGTCTCCCATCCTTGGCTCACAGCAGAAGGAGCCTGGTGGACCAAGAGAAGTGGCTTGTGGGAGCCTTCCCTAGACCCCAAGCCCTCGGACCTGCTGAAGGGTCTCATCTGCATCCAAAGGGAGGCTTTCGGGGAGTGGACCCTCCTGCAGTCAGCAGCTACCCCTGTGGAACATGCACTCAGCAGCTGTCTGAATGAGGTCTGCAAGAGCCCTGCACAAGGTGGCAAGGGGAAATACAGGAGAAACCCATAAAGGAGTCTGTTTCTCATTGACTATCACAGATTAACCAAGAGATAAAAGACTTCTTGTTTCCTTTTTTCTTTTTAAAGACAGAGGGGTGGGGCGGGAGGGGGTAGAGAGAATCCATTTTTTATTTAATTTTTCATATGGCTTTCGTTACTCCGACACTTCATTTTGTATGTGGTGCTGGGATTCGAACCCGTGTCCTTGTGCACACCAGGCAAGCGCCGTAACTACGGAGCCACTGCTCCAGCCCCAAGAAAAGACTTCTATGGCACTCCAACTCTGCAAAACACAGGACTGTGTTTCGAAAGAACTGATCTCTTTTTTTTTTAAGGTACCAGGGATTGAACCCAGGGGCACCCTACCACTGAGCCATATCTCCAGCCCTTTTATACTTGACTTTGAGACAGGATGTCACTAAGTTGCTTAGGGTCCTCACTAAGTTCTAAGGCTGGCTTTGGAATTTCAGTCTCCTACTTGAGGCCTTCCCCCAGTCATTGGGATTACAGGTGTGCACTACCATGCCCAGCTTGTCAGAGTATCTTGATAGCAACCCTCAGCTCCCCCACCACCCTCACCATGTAAGTATATAAACACCTTCAGAACTTAGACCGAGTGTGCTGGAACATTCCCTGAAGTTGAGAAGTTGAAGCAGCCCAACCAGCTATAGCAGGGAGGAGGTAGTCTTGGAGGAGTCTGCAGGTATGAAGGACACATCGCACCCTCATACAGCGCCCCAGATGGCAAGACTTGTTGGAGGCCATAGCTGGATGTTGCAGGGCAGAAACTTCACCTTCAAGGGGACTGTGTGGGCTTGGGTAATAAACACTACAGGAGTGACCACAATGGTCAGAAAACCAACGACACAACTACTAAGGCTTCACAGGTGCTCCTAGGACACTTGTGTAACTCCACTGAGCACCCACAATTGTAGGGAGATCTAACTTGGTTTAGCAGAATCACACGACATCTCTCTACCCAAGACCCAGGGAGGAAATCCATACCCACACTTTTACCAGGTCTGGGGATGGACAGGGGCACAGTCTATTAAAGCCTTTTTCTTAACTCGAGCTGAACAAGATAGACTACTCTTGGCTCTAATTCAGTCCCCCCAGAAAATCCAATAGACCTTCCCTGTCTTCAATTTCTACTCCTATTTCTTAAAGGACCTCTTCCTGGCCAAGCCAGTACCTCTCTCAGGCCTCCAAGTCTGAGAGCAAGAGGGGATAAAATGGGCAGAGGAAGGGAACCCAGAGAAGTTCAGCCTAGTGACCACCCACTCCACCCAGCTAGGGCCTGGCTTCATCATGCAGCCCCTCCAGGCCCCAGAGCCCCTGTCCCAGCCTGGAAATCCCAGGCTTCCAGAAGCTCCCTTGCCCAAGTTGGGCTCAAGCCTCTTCCCTAAGCTGGAATTTTGTGGCCTCTGCCCTGAAGTCCCTGGTGGTGGGATGAGTAGCAACCATGTGAGTGTGGATGGAGAGGGCTGTGCCCCCTAGGGACAGGACTGTACATCCCAGGAGCCATTAGTGTCTGCAGCTTCTTTGCGAACAGGGATTAAGCAAAAGCAACAAATGCCCCTTTCTGTGGAGCATCTGACCTTATCTCGAGTGTGTCATCAGCTTCGAGAGTCATGGCTTATGTCAATGTGGGTGAAAAACGGCCTCCACGGCTTCCAAATTGGGATCGCTCTGCTCTCAGCAGCAGATGTAAACCAAGCCCATGGTAAGTGGCAATAAATGGTTTGGAAAGAGGCAGTGGGTCCCTCACGGCTGTCAACCAAGGGAAGGCAGGGCCCAGGCATCTCTCAAGCTTTGCCCCTATGCCAGCCTTGCTGAACAGGGACTTTTGAGTGCAGGCTGATGCAACCAGGGGTTGCAAGAGCCTCAGGCCTTGAATGTCCTGTGCAGGACAAGACACAAAGACAGACTGTGACCTGCAATGTCCGTGCAACCAGCTCCATGACAGCCTGTTTCTTTGCTTCCAGTAAGCACACAGCTGAGTGCCTGCCCTTCTCCCATGCTCAGGCTTCCTTCTAGTCCCATGTAAAGGCCTAGAAAAGTTCCAACCCCAGTGCACTGGAGCCTCCAAGTGAAGACAGGGCTTCAACACCAGCAAGATGCCCCCTTCCACCAACCACTCTCTCTGTGTATCTCCACTGACACTTCAGGGACGTATAAGACAGACTGGCTTCTGCTTGCACATTGCTTCCTCTAGGATCTTTTTTTTTATCAGAATCTTAAACACAGAGATGTCAACATGCTATCTTAAAAATTGTTGATAGACTGTGACTGGATAAGCCCTCAGAAGCAGCTCGCCTCTGTACACATCACCAACCTACGGTCAGGCTTTGCTGCTATTTCTGCTGCAATAGGAGTGTGCTTTAGGATGCAGGACTAATTTCCAAGTTTTTTCCACCTGTAAGAACATACAATATAAATACCTAATTCATGTAGCCCTTTGCTGCCTGCCAGGCATGACTCCAGAGACCTAAAGATATTAATATTGACAAGGAGGACCTACTAAGAGTCAGAAGAAACAAGAAGGGCAAACATTTAAACAGAGAGATGATAGCATGGTCAGATTCATTATGAATAACAGAGATAGGAAAGTTCAGCCAAGTGTGGTCGTGCATGCCTATAATCCCAGCCGCTGGGGAGGCTGAGGCAGGAGGACCACACATTCAAAACTAGCCTCCACAATTTTGCAAGGCCCTAAACAATGTAGTAAGACCCTGTCTCAAAATGAAAATAAAAAGGCCTGGGGATGCGTCTTAGTTATTATGTGTCCCTGGATACAAAAGAAAGAAAGAAAGAAAGTTCAGCTGAGGTGGGGCTAACTCTGCCCAGGGCTTTGAGTAATAGCATTTGTAGTGAGGTGATTTTCATCTGGATTGTGAAGTTTGAATAGGAGTTTTCTGATGCAGCCATGGAGTGGGAAGAATAATAACAAGTGGTTGGTTTTTCTAAGACAGGGAAATAGCATATGCAAAAGTGTGGACAACTCAAGAACCTGGTGTACCTGTGGAGTGGTGGTTGACATGGAAAGAGGTAGCACTGATGAGGGAGAGACCTCAGATACAATGCCAGTTAACAACAAAATGTTCTGGGTCACACTTTTTTTAAATTTAAGTCTAAGTAAGGAGTGGGACAGATGCACACTACACACAATCTCTGAAAACCGTCACCAGCTCAGTGTTCATTTGGACATCTCCACTGTGGTCCCACCAAAGCACGCAATGCCTTATAAGACCCATGGCTCCACCCAGCTGGGGACCAAAGCAGCAGAACAAAAGGGATTCTAGGGCAATACCTAAGGGCTGAGTTCAGAAGACAGGAAGGGCATGATGCAGGTGAAATTTCATGTGGGTCTGATCAGTTAGGGCCAAAAAGTTGGAGAGATGTGGGTGAAATATTGAGAGAAATAAGGGTGGACATGAGTGGTCTGTTCCTAACCATGGAAAAGGCAGCTTGTCATGCAGGCATCTTATAGAAAGGCTAGGGATGCCTTGGGTGCCCAGGGAAGAGGGTCCCAGAAGGCCAATCCCCAATATTGGAACTTTTCTCTGGTGGGGAAGCACCTACATTAGGAACTGGAAGATATCTGGTGATGGAGTTGGGAAGACTAGCATTGACAATGGAGGAGAACCAAGAACTACAAAGAAGGAGTCCAATATTGGAACCAGGTAATGAATGGTCCACCTCCCCAGTTAACCAGGAAGCACCCACTGAAACAGACATGTACCAGAAGGCCACCCCCGCATGGAATGAGCCAGGCAGGTGCCCACTGCTTCCCTTCAGTCCCCACAACCCACTCTGACCCTACCAGCTCATCTCCTCCCTCAGTCTCAGAGTGGCCCACCTAACTCCACCACCTTCTCTTCCCTCCTCCTGTCCCCATACCTCCTGGGGATGTTCCAGCCTCCTTCGAGGCCCATTCCTCCTTCTCTGACCTCCAGCTGGGGAGCCCACCCTTTCTAAGCACCATCTCCATGTGTTGCTCCAAGGCATGCCTCCTCTCCCAACCCTTCCAGCACTGTATGATAATGACCTTTTACCTTCACATTCCACAGGGGTTTCTCTCTGAGTCCCTGTGACATCTGAGCTTCCATGTCTGGATATACATCTGTGCCTGAAAGTCCCACAGTACCCAAACTAGTCCTGGCCTGCGGCATTACTCTGCAAGAAAAGTGCTGGCATGCAATGTCTGAGGCAGAGGGGGGTGGGGGTGAGGGGTTGGGCCTTATCCCCAGGTGACCAGCAAGCCCTGAGCACTAGTATAGAATGCAGTACCACGGGATCTGAATCGATATTTTGTGAATGAAACAAGGAAGGAAGGCAGGAGTGAATTTGGCTAAGACCTACACATCTGGATGAATAGCTAGGTGGCCAACAGCCTGCCTCCCCAAGTCTTCCTGAGACTTGGCCGCAGCTGTCTATTTCAGTACTTTTCACTGCCCAGACTGGACAGACCCCAGTCCTAAGCAAGGTGCCACCTAGCCTGATGTGGTAGATATAGCCCTGGAGACCTCAATTCTTAGTTTTCAGGGAGTAGGATGGCATTTTACTTCAGATGCATAAGAATACGCTGGCTCAGTTTAAGGGTATCCTTAGGGAATTTCGTCAGCAAAGAAGAATGGCTTCCTGATCAATGTTTGATAAATAGAGATTTCCTATATCAAATTCCCTTCATATGGTGAACACCCATATGCTTCTGAGGTTCATGCCACCAGCTACAGGGGCATGCATGTCTGTCCTTACCCCATCGTCAGCCAACCCATGGATCACCTGTGATCTAGCAGATTCCACCTCTGATCCACCTTCTATTGAACGCTTCCTTCCGTCACTATGGGTGACACATGAGTAATTTACAGGTGGGACCAGAAGCACAGGATCCTTCTAGCAATCCCACAGCACTTTTTTTCTTTCTTATTTTTTTAAGAGAGAGGGACAGTGAGAGAGGCAGAGAAAGAAACAATTTTTATTTAGTTTTTCATGTGGCTTTTGTTGCTCTGAGACTTCATTGTGTACGTGGTGCTAGGGTTTGAACTCGCGTACTGTTGCAAGCCGGGCATGCCGGGCAAGCACAGTAACTGCCGAGCCACTGCTCCAGCCCACACAGCACTTCCTTCTTGGAAAAAAAAAAAAAAAAAAAAAAACTCTGCCCACATCCCATCCACCAAAAGAATGCTTAATCAATGAAAAAATTAACTGTATCCCTAAATAAAGAAGTGCAGATATTTTCTTTACAGTGCTTTATTAATTTGTAAATACCATTATTGAATTTTTGAAAGTTCTAATTTAAATGTATTGATCTATTATTGTTTTGTGGATTTTCTACCCAAATGTCTTAGAGGAAAAGAAGGGCAGAAGCTGGGGCCACAGTAGTTGCAAAAACTTTGCCAAACTGTGTGAGCTTCGCGTGAACCATGCATAAGGAGTCTCGTAGTGTCTGCTGCCCTGATCTGACATGTTTATGTTTCATTCAGATAGGACAACTTTCTTTTCATAACTGTGTCTGCCAGTAGCCATAACATGGGAAGTGGGATACGAGACAGAGCTGCCTATTTGGAGGTGGAGATGGAGAGGTAGCAACCAATGGAAAGTAAGTAAACAGATCAGCCAAAATGCGAACAAAAGAAGGTCCATTTGACTGGAAGAGTCTCACATGAGCACTTTGATGAGATTTAAGCCAAGGCAGGGAAAGCAGATTCCTCTCCCTGATTGCTCTCTTCCAACAAAAGAAATTAAATGAAGAAATATTTGCTGGTTTCCCCTGTAGTAAACCTGTAGTAAACTTCAGGGGAATTTATTTAGCAATGCTTTGATACATGAAAGATATTTGGATGGGGCCAGAGGGGCCAGGAGATGAAATAAAAGGAAGTGTTTATATGGGTCAGGTCAGCTCCACTTCTCCAGGGACCCTGACCGTTTCCATCCCTTACTCTGTCTTCTAGAACCCAGAGAAAGATTCTTAACAATGTAGAGCAAATCATGAAGTTCCCCACCATGCCCTTCAAGGCTTCCCAGTCACCTTGGAATTTGCACCTTGTCCCAGCCTGTCAGGCCTCCCCCTCCCCAACCCCCACAATTCTTCTTTCTCTGGTCCCTAATGCTCTGGTCCCAGACTGCCCAGCACACCAGTCCTGTTCCTATATTGGGACCTGGGACCCTGCCAGATCCCCTCTGTCTAGAAGCCTGGCCCCACCTCTTACTATGCAAATCTCAACTCATATGTCACATTCTTAGGGAGCCCTCCCAAGATCATGCCATCTGGATTAGGCACCCAGTCCCTGTCAACTCGTGGGAACTATCCTACTACCTATTTGTTGACTGTGTACCTTCTGTCACCACACCCAGGATTTAATCAAGGACCTTGCCTGTCGCCCATACCCCAGCACGGTGCCTGCCTGGCACATAGGTCATGTGAAGAAGCAGTGACCTAGCCACATGGAGTGGGCTTGCTCTAGGGCATGATTTGTGCTGTTTTAGGAACATGTGTTGGGCACCTGAATAGACGCAGGGCTGGTCCCTGATGAGAAGCAATCACACAGACTCTGCCCCCACCCGCATGGAGTCACACTTCTGAGGGAGAGTGCTGTGATCCCCCTCCAGGGCCTCAAGGCTAAACATTTGAGGGCAGAGAACTCCTTCTGGTCTGAGAGTGCTCATTTGAAGCCACAGCTGAGTTTTTCTGCAGAGTTTGAAACAAATCAGTTGAGTCACTTTTGAATTATAGAGCACTAAAATAATTAATATTTATGACTCTTCAATGTCTCACCTTTTTTTGGCCAGTCATAACTCAGACTCATCTTGCCCCACAGCATCCCAGGGCCGAGCCACCACCTTTGGGAATGGACAAGCCTTGCTGGGGTGTTCACACCATCCAGGTGGGCTTTACAGGGCAGTCCGTCCCCAACTGTGTGGCTGCTGTGTTTATGGACAGGGTTCCTGCCAAAGTTTAACCCCTAGTATGAATTTCTAAGCTGGCAACAAGTACTCCCTGAGGATGCATAATTAGGGGTACAATTGCCTAACTGGGCCACAGGAAGACAGACAAAATGCTGACTTCTGACAAAGTAAGAATTCGGTTTCCAGAAAAGGCCCTCCCCAAAGAATGCTCTCATACCTGAAGCTACGTTTTGGGGTCTCCAGCATAGCCCCCCCCCCCTGAACAGCTCTGTACAGGGGACACAAAGAGTGACCAAATCCTTGATGGTGTTGGCCTGTGCTCTGGAGGCCCTACTCCTCCACTGACCAGGGCTGCAACATTGGGTAATTACTTTACCTCCCTGGGGCTGAGCTCTTTTACCCAACATCCTCCATTCCTCCCTCAGTACAGATGCACATTCCTCATCTTCCGCAGGGAAAATGCAAGTAGGCCAGGAAAACAAGGTGCTAAGTACTGCACCAGGCAGAGAAAACTGCTGTTACCAACAGGGGCTAGCAGTCCCCGGCAGACCTCAATGACTTTGCGAGGTTGAATTCTGTACCATTCTATTGCCCTTTGCAGTATCTACTGAAGCCACTAGAATAAGTGCTCCAATCATAAATCACCTCTTCCCTTCATTCACCTGGCCCAGCCCCTGGGCAGCCTGGGTCCTCCCTCCTGCTATGCCTGTCCCAGCAGCCTTTGGGCTCAGCTAGCCTCAAGCCCATCCCTCTTTTCTGGTCCTTCACCTTTTCCAGTTCTCAGACCACTTGGCAAGGATGTATCCCTGCCCCACCTTCTTTGCGGTGGTCCCAACAGGAATCAACTCAACAGACAGTAATTAACACATCCCAAGACCTGCTCATGCCATCAAGAATTGGTGGAAAAGATATAAGCCAGGAATCCATTTTGACAGACTTGGGAGGCCAGAGATGACTAGCAGAGAATCAAGCCCCACATCACTGTAAAAATGCCTCACAGCACAGGGCTCAGGCTAGCCTCCCCTCCCAGTGCTCACTTGGGGCTCCCAACACAAGGGACAGCTAATAATGTCCAGCTAGATCCTTTCCACAATACTGTCATGTAAGGTCCAGTCAGGAGGATACATACACTTCAAGAAAGCTCATATCTTAGAAATAAAAACTAAAGCAAGTTTTGATATCTTTAACTGTATTTAAAGGAGGTTCCCAAAGAAACTGCACATGCCTTGTTTCGGCTTGGTCCTTCCAACAACTCAGGCTTTTGATGTGGTCAGAGTCATCATCCTCTCACCCTCACTCCTCATACCCCAGACTATCAGAAATCCATACACCTGTCAATGTTACTTGTGAGAGATGAAACAGGGACCCAAACCTGTATCCTCCCAGCACCAGGGCAGTGTTCTGCACATAGTAGACCCTCCAGAGGACAGGAGAACTTCACATCAGGAGTTCTGCGCCCCTGGGAGGTCCAGAACAGAGACAAGCCATCCTGGACCTTTCTAACAAGCACTAGAGTTCATTTTCTTTCCCATAAGAATGTTTGTCAGCTTGGGTTCTTCTCTTCTCTCCACTCCTACCCGCCCTTTAGCTTATGCCCATGCACAGCAGATGGGGCCATGGCTGGGACAATGAAGGAGATGGAAAGAGGAAGGACCAGGGCAAACACCTCAGGGAGAGGGAATTGGATCTAAGGTAGAACTTAAAAGAGTTGCCAGAAGTTTTCCACCATCTGGGACAGATCCAAACCACCCCAGTTCAGCTCCAGAAATGTGTCAGAAGATGCAGACCATGGGAAGGAAGGTTCCCAAGCTAGGACTACCATGGGTTCCATAAGTGCTACTCTGAGGTGGTGACCAGGGTAGTCTTCAAAAACTAATCCATAGAGGTGAGGACGGAGTGAGTGGTCAGGAGGTCAAGTGCCACCTTCATCATCTACAATAGCTGATTATAGGGGCCAGGGAAACAGTGCCAAATTGTGGACAGGGAGACATGGCACTTGGCACTTTTTCAGGA
The DNA here is from genome assembly GCA_004027875.1 of Aplodontia rufa. Classification (NCBI taxonomy): domain Eukaryota; kingdom Metazoa; phylum Chordata; class Mammalia; order Rodentia; family Aplodontiidae; genus Aplodontia; species Aplodontia rufa. Next base: position 33,280 of record PVKS010001900.1, on the reverse strand, counting down.
AAAGTTGGCCTGCAAGGAAACCTGGACACCCAGGGAGAGGGGGATATAGCACAAGCCCTGTATAAACATGGCACATGCAGATGCTCACACTCATGTCCACATGCTTACTCTACACACACTCACACCCACACACACACCACAGTTCTCCTATAGCTACCTCAAATGCACATGCAAAGGCACACTGCATCCACAACCATACTCATTTGCACTTACACACATACCCCACACACACACTCACAGGTGGTGTCTGAACAAGTGTGTGCTGAAGCAGATAGCACCCACTTGCAGGAACCTACACACCCACATTCCCATAAACACCCAGATACAGACATACACGATGCAAACGCTCGTGAACACCTATGGACACAGGTACGCATGCACACTCTCCTGCACACACTCATCTTCTCGTGCCCACGCACATGCACTTATTCAAGCCCAACACCATGGCATTCAAGCCCGCATGCCCATGCTGGAGCTTTCAGGTCGCAAGCACCCATATGCACACGTGCACACACACACTTCATCCCGGGCTGGCAGCCAGCTGCGCAGTCTAAGGGGGTGAACTCCTCGGCAGAGGTGCAAGAAGGGCAGAGGGTACCCGCTGTGTGGGAGTGCGGGAGTGGGACGCTGGGTGCTGCGGGTCGCACGGGGGGCCTGTGACGCGCTCGGGGTGCCGCCGCAGGCGCGCAGGTAGCGGGGAGCCCCCGCGCACCCAGCCCCGCCGGTGATTACTATGCGCCAGCAGCTGTCTCCCGGCGCGGTGACGGCGCCTCTAATTGATCTCATTATCTCCCCCTCCGTAAGGTGAAGTGCGGCCGCTCGGCTGGGCCCGGGCTCGGGCCGAGCCGGCTGGCAGGCGGCAGGCGGGCGGGGGCAGCCTGGGCCGCGCGGCCGCACCACCACCGGGCGCCGCGCCAGCGAACGCAGGCGGCGAGCGGCTGTGCGTTTAGGCTCTCGTTTAGGAATAGTTATTTCTCCAGAAAACACCCTGGGTCTGGGCGGCGTCTTCGTTACGCATTCCTTTGTTACTCCCACAGTCTTTGGTAATTGTTATTAATGCTATTATGTCCAATTTCCCCTCACCTTCCTCCCTCCCAAAGCCGCGCCCGCGGCCCGATCTCCAGCGCTTAGCTCCTGGAACCAACAATGATCCTCAATTAACCCTCTGCCAGGGGCTGCCTGCGCGTGAATGGGGCGCTCTTCCGGCTCGCGGCGGCGGGCGCCCCAGCCTGGGCGGGGGGCCAGACTCCTCTACCTCGGCCCAACCTGCTGGGGCCCGCGACCCTCCCGACACCGGCTCCGGGTGGCATTGCTGCTCCCCCTTCCTCCTTCCCACATCAAACTCTCCCTACTGCAAGAGAGAGGCTAGAAACAGCCCGAGGAGTTGCAGGAGGGGGGTAGGATCGGAAACACTCAGTTTGTTGTGTTTTCCTTGGGTTTGTTTTCTTGCCAAAAAAAATTACCCCCTTTGTCTTTGAGCAAGAGGCAACGCAGGCACCTTGGGCTGGGCAGGGAGACTGTGCCAATGCGCCCTTCTTAAGGGCGTCTTCTGTTCCTTTTCTAGCCTCACCAGATATATTTTTAACATAAAAAACACTATATTTAATTGGTTATGGATCTCTGTTCTCTTAGCACTACTGGATATCACAGAAAAACACATTAGTACAGAGCAATTAGTGCAACGGCAGTAAACAACTAAGGCACTATTAAGCTGTGGGTGATTAAATAGTATTACTTTTTATTTTTTATGGTGCTAGACTAAAAGATGGAGATCTAAAAAATATCTTTCCATTAATATTAATATAAAATATAAATAACAGGTGTCTTCCACTTCTTAAGGTACAATTTATACCCAGTACTTCAATCTATAGAGAGCTACTTTTTTTCTTTTTCTTTTTCTTTTTTTTTTTTCCTAATAAAAAAAAATCTTTCTTTATACACTCCACGGCAGTATTTCTTATTTTCATGCACCGGGATATTTAAGCAGAAATATTATTTAATTGGAATTATGGAGTCAGGCAAAATAATGCCCATACCTATATCACCATAAAAAAATAAATAAAGCTTCCATCCAATTGAAATATACTGCATCGCTTCTATCTTTTCAAAGAGGAATCAGGCATTATGTGGTAAATTGACTGCAGGCCTGGCAAACAGGCAGGCAGCCTGGTCTGGGGCTGGTGGTCTGGGGAGGGCTGCTGTACCTTGCTCAGGCCCACCCTGGCCCCAGCGCCCATCCAGCTTGGGCTGCTCTCCCTCTGCGTGTAGATCATCCCTGGCGTTCTGGCACATCTTTTCCTCGGCATCTGATTAAGTTAACAATGTGCTGCTATTTGCATGCAGATTTGCTGGGGCTTTCTCTCCAGCTGCTCCCTGCGACTTGGTCTTTCTCTGCCTTGTGATAGCACAGCAGTCCCTAAATGCAATCTTTGTCAGACCCAGGTGTGCTCTCATTGAGGACGCCTTCGTTCCAAGCAATTTTTCTCTCTGTAGCATTTATAAGGCTCTATTATAGTATAGCCACATCTGGAGGAAAATTCTCCTATTAATTATATACTTTTACCACTAGGAAGACAAATTCTAAAAGATACCAACATTTTTGTTGTTTGTTGTTCTTATTTCTTTGACAGGCTGCGCTTTATTTTATTTTGTTTTGTTTTTCCAGGCATTTCAATATTTAAAGAGCCATTAACCAAGGGAGGGTGTGTGAATTTCCAGGAAAAGAGAAACAGGAATGTAAAAATCTGGAGTCAGCCCTGCCTTACCTCAAGAGGCAAAGGGAAAGACACGCAGGACTCTCAGAAGGACTAGGGGCTGGATAGGGGACTCAGGTCCCTGATGGACAGGTGGAGAAGAGTTCTGTTCTCTTGGAGTCTGCTCCCAAGTGGACACCTACCCACATCACCAAATTTCCAGACTATTTGATTCTTCCATAGGCCAAAAGCAGAACCCAATTGGACCAGCACGGTGACCCACAAGCTGTGTTTTCCTTGTGAATTGGAGTTAATTTTCTAAATCAGGTTTGAAGCAGTTGTAAAGAAAAATCTAGAGCTGAATATTTATTCTCATATTTCAGAAAGAGACAAAAAGCTTCCTGGAGTCTGAAAGTTACTTTAGAGCCAGATTTATTTGTTGTTGTTCTTTTCTGTTCTGTTCTTTTCTTTTTTCCCCCTGTTTTGTTTTAATCTCTTTTGGAACAGTCACATCAGATGGTGGGTCAAGTTCTACCTAATGGGGGATGGAGGGAAGCTGAAATGTAAGAAAAGTTTTTAACTACTAGATACTCCCTATCTAAATAGAAAGGTTAGAAAATGTAATACTTTACCAAAAACTATTCTGTAAAGGGATATGTACTTTTTGAGCAAAAGCATACATGGGTGTGCTCTAAGCTGGGAAGGTTGCATACTCGCACACTTTTGCACATGTGTGTGCACACACATGCACAAAGGCTGATCAACTTTGAGAACAGGGAGAATTAAAACGGAATAATTTTCACTTTTCAAACCAAACTCCATCAGGTAAAATCCAAGCAGAGTGTTGGCTACCTGGTCCCATTCCTGTGACAGTAATGTTAAAACTGTCTTTTCAGAACCTGTGCCAGGCCTCTCCTGATCCAAGGCTGGCATCAGAATGATCCCGGGTCATGTCCTGGCATTACTAGTGGTGTCTCCCAGCAGACCACCTGTGAGCAGCAAGACCATAGAAGGGAGGCCTTTCTGAGTCCTGCCTCCAAATGTGACTGCTCCCAGCCCCTAACTGCTTCTGTTTCCAGGCACCTACCCCTTTCCCTCAAAATGAACCAATTGTTTTGGCTCCCTCTGACAATCCCTGTCTGCCTGGAGGCCAAGGTCGGAAAGACCCTGCATGTAGGACCCATCTTTGGACCATGCTTCAGCCTCAGTTTCTTCAGTTGGGAAATGGGAAGAGCAGACCCTACCCCAAGTGGGTACTACATGCATAAGCAACAGTGAACCGTGTTCTGAATATGAATAAGAGAAAGTTTACTGAGATTCTGTTCCTTGGGTCTCAGTTTCTCTAAGCCTTGATGTTAGAAATTAAATGCCCACTGCAAAAAAATATTCTAGTGCCACAATACTTAAAGAAGAATCTATGCATTTAAGAAACTAGATACATAAACATATTTACTTATTTATCTAACCAAATAATAATGCAAAGAGAAAGAATTGAGTGTTTAATTTAACAGTCTGGGGGTATGGTCTTTTAAATCCTGCTTGCTGGCGTCCCAACACCCCCTCCCAAACCCTCCTGCAAAAATAGAGCAGGGAGGCAGATGCAGTGATACTGGATTACATCACTGGATAGCATGTGGCATTGAGGGAAGAAAAAAATAAGAAAAGACAAATGACATTTTGCTGCTATGGTGTGCTATTTTAGTGGTGATGGCTTGACTTTTGGCCCAAACGCATATGCCAATGGCAAGGCTAACTCCAGGGACTCACAAAAAAGAATGTGTGTTCACAGCTGTACTGTACACCAATACAGATTACATGTTTTCAGTGTTGCGGCCACAACAGAATGCTAATTAACATACTAGAGTGATGAGAGCGGCTGCAAGGGCCTTATTGTTCCATTATTTCATGAAGCCCAGCTGCCTTTGTTTATGTCACTTATCCTCTCGTGCCACAGGTTTTTACTCCAAAAATACTATCCCAATACAACGTTAATATTTAAAAAACAAAGAGGTGGCAGATTGTCATTTTTGTGTCAGTCTCAAACTGCAGAACTGTTAAGCTGTTCTGGTTCGGTATTTAGAAATAATTTAACAGCCATATTCAGACACTGCCTGCATTCTAACATAATGGCTGAATACTTGAACCAAGCAAATGCATAACTATCCTGACATCACTTATGAGATTTAGATTGGTCAGTTAATGGAAGTCTTTACCAGAATCAATACCATAACAGCTTCTTGAAATGAACGTGATTTTTTACACGGAGTGCTGCAAACAATAACTACAGAAATATACTACCTTTGTACCCGGCACAAAGAAGCTAAGATGTGAAATTAAGAAGCAATTACATTTTTGCAAACTAATATTCCAGTCGATTATTAAAAACAAACACTTTCAAAAATATGTACTTATCATTAAATAATTGCAGAGCATTAATACTCCCCGTACCTGATTAATCTTTTTTTTACACTTTTTAATAGCTGTTTCACCTACTGGCTACATTATCAGCTTGCTATTAAGTATTGATATTGATGATTGATGTAATAATGATTAAATAAAATGCCATATGCAGAGCTGGAGTTTTTTGTAAATATTTTTTTCATAATCCCCATTCAAGAGAATACTGTCTGCTGTCTAAATTAGTTCTCTCTCCCCTTCCCCCCCCCCAAATTTTTTGCCTGCATTATGTATAAAAGTGACATTCTATAAAATACAGGTTTCCTCACATGGTGTTCCACCAGCAATCTATACATACGATAGTAATTTGCAATCACAGTCAGAGAAAGCTGTTGGCCGAAGCTCAAAATGTTTACGGTGTGTTGCTCTCCCAAAGAACAAAAACACCCTGGAGTTTTATTTCAAATTTCCCTAAATGTGCCTTTATTGACACCACGTACAATAATTTGAGAAATACGTATACTACAATACAGACACCATCCAACCGGAGTCATAAATGAAGTTAGGAAAGGTCTGCCCCAAAAAGTGTAGTCCTCCACTCATCAAAGCCGCCCTGTCGCCATTGCTGAGGAAGACGGAAATCTTCCCAACAGCACACTGAGTGAACAAGCCACAGTTGCTTTTTAACAAGTTTAACGGGTAATCTCAGATAAATGGGGAACTGCTTGAAGGGCCTGTCTTCTTTAAGGCAATAATGAGAGGATTTAGAACGTTCTGTATCCCAAACTGCATACAAGCAAGAGGATGCCACAGGTGTGTCACCATTGATGACAGAGCCTTCCTCAGCCATGGCCATACCCCCACTGTGGACACAACATAGATTTTTTTTAATTGGATCCAGGAGCTAGCTAAATTATCCAACTGCTCTGTGCTTAAGCCCCCAGCTAGCTTACAGACCAATAATAATAAACCTTCCATAATAGCGGCTCAGCCTATTACTACTTTTTTTCTCTTAACCTAAAAGTGGAACCACTTTATTCTGATTGCAGCCACTGAAGAAACTCCTGAATTGCTTTCTTCCAAAAAAAAAAAAAAAAAAAAGTCTCCAGAATTAAAAAAGGAATTCAGGTAAATAATATTCAATTATGTACACAAGTATTTTCATAGGAGAACATGCTTATCTTAAGGTACCGGGGAGAAAACATCATACCTCATCTCTTTACAATTTGTAGCAATCTCTTTCCTTTTCCTTTAAAATGATTATTTTACCAGGTCAATGCAATGGCCAGTCATGGTCGTACCCTGGGAGAACGATAGCAACAGCACCTAGCACTGCACAATCCCAGATAGGTAGCTCTTAAAGGACAAACCTAAAGGTTTGAACCTTGTTGCTAACACATTTGCATTTAGCTGGTAAAAATAAAATACAAGCCATGTGCTACCATTCTGAAAATCAGAAAGGTGTTAAATTTACAAATAAGAGATCAAAATCCTTTAGTGGGCAGAAATAATCTCTCCAAACTAAATACATGGTTCCACCATTTGGAACTGTTTTTTTTTTTTTAACAATCTTAATCCCACTTAAACTTTGCGAAAACTCTATTGAAAATTTAACCTTGTGCTCTTGAAGCTGAAACTGATAAAATTTAATAGCAACAAGGCAGTGAAACACTAATAAACTCATTATAGATCACATAAATGGGATGTCTGCCTGGCTGCCAGACAGCACAGGGAAGCAACTTCGGTTGCAAATAGCAAAGACAAGCAAGGTGGCGCGGATGTCTGTGTGGACAGTTGGAGGAAGAGAATTTGGTAACACTTCACAATAAGTTTGCTAAATTTACTTGATTAGGCAGTTCATTTAGAAATTTCAGATGCTAATTATAGGTGGGATGCAGACAAGCTAGGATGGAAGAATGAATTTTCCTGGGCTTGAGAGCCACATCAGGGCCCACTCTTGCAAAATGACTTCTGAGTCCTCAAAGCCTTTTTTCTTAGTGACTCTCCTTCACCAAACAAGAGGAGTTGTTGGGGACCTGGCTTCAAACACTCCCCCTCCTTGGACCCAGCTGGCTGGTCCCCTGCAGAATCCATATAATCATCTCCAGTGTTGGTGTGCCCCAGTCCCTACCTTGAGGACCACATGTGTTCATTTTGGCTCACAAGGCAATTTAGGGAAAATGTCAACTTGTGGAATTCCATGTGAAAATCTAGATCCTGCTTTGCTTGAAAAATCAGAGCACTGGGCCTGCATCTCATGGGCAACCAACAGGTTTCCTGGAGGTCACCACATTCACTGTTGGGAAATCTCTCGTCCCTGCAAGGTCTAGAGTTTTGCAGCCCTAGCCTACCTATTTGGAGGCTGGTGAGAAGAAAAGATGGACAAGGTCAAGAGAAGTCACGCTGAAAGGAGCTAGAAGACAGAAGGACAGGCCTTCATTTTCCAGGTCTCACCCCACCCAGCTTGAACAATACACAACTACCAAAGCAAGGTCTGCCTAGTTAAGTCCCTCCTTGCAGAGAGTGAGAAAGAGCTTAGCCCCTCCACCATCACAAGGAGAAACCTGTGAATCCTGGATGGACAAAATATAGGGTGAAACAGAGGTTCTGCCTTTGAGCTGCTCAAAGTCAAGGTCAGGAGACCAACATGAAGCTCCAGACAACTGGAAATAAGGCAAATGGAAGGTCGAACCTTGCATGATGACTTTAACCACTATGAGGACCTCTGTTCTTAACCTGGGAATGTAGACTACAAAGCAGAAATGGGAAGCAACAGTAGGAAGGACTGGGACAAAGAAAGGAGGATGAGGCAGAAGGAGAGACAGAGATGGCAGTGGAGACCAGGAACAGGAAACTCCATGTGCAATAGTCACTCCCTGTGATCAGGGACACCTGAGCCTGGGTCAGAGTTTGCTCACCTTGATCTACTCCAGACTTCACTATTCAATGTGAGTTGGACCAGTATCATGGCCACTTCCTCAGGGCCAGTTAAACAAAGCAGCTTGGGTTCCACCCTGACCCCTAAATCAAATGCACATTAAAGGCACTGAAATGTCCACCTAATAGAGAAAGTCAAAGCAGTCTCTCCAGATTTCTAGCCCTGGCCCCCACTGTGCCCATGGCTTTGCAAAGAAGTCCCACAACTAAAGGTGCGTTTCTAGGAGAGACACATTCCCACTGCATCTGCCTCGATGATGTTCTTTTAGATCATCAATAAATATGGCTTCAATAGTCAGATGATATTTAATTAGCATTAAACTCTTTTATTTCATGTAAGTTAGAGCCTTGCCTGAGACACTTCATTTGGAAAGTAACCTGGCACTCAAGATTAAAATGAAATATTAGCATGTCAGTGCTGGCCTCATCATGGTGTGCCTCCAGCCCTCTAACCCTGCCAGGGAGCAACACGAAGCTACTTTCAGTTTTCCCCAGCAGAAGGTATTTCACATAGGGGTGTTCAGAGGTGACAGACTGGACCCACATTTTGGGCACTTGTTTGGGGATGGGTAAACAAAGCAGCTTGGATTCCACCCTGACCTCCTGAAGCAAATGCACATTAAAAGCACTTATCTGCCTATGTAGTAGAGAAAGCCAAAGCAGCCTTTCCAAATTCCCAGCCCCCCAACTCCTGCTCATGACTTTGCCATGTCCTGGGCAAGCATGGGAAAAAGCACAGCCTCTAAGAAGTGACAAATAGAAAAATAAAACTTTGTCAAAGTTGGAAACAAATACATGTCATCCTTTTGTTTGCATTGTCTTTCTGCAACTCAAACTGGGCAGCCTGTTCCTGCCTCAGGGCCTTCACATAAGCTATGTCCTCTGTCCAGGTACAGTCCCACCTTCCCAGGGCTTGCATGCGCAGGGTCATCCCCCTGAAGGGCCTTCCCTGACCGCTCAGTCTCAGCCCCTGGTCCCTCTGCTTCAGGTCCCCCTATTTTAATGCTCATGTGATATTTATCCCTCCTGATCATTTTCTGACTTCTCATCTATATATTTGTTTATCACCTGCCTCCTCCAGCTAGAATATCAGCTACAGTTAATAAGTAGAGAGATGATGGAAGATACAGCAGTAGATTGGAAAGTTGTAGATCATGGACAGTTGATACATAGATCAATAGATACATAGAAATAGGTGAATGATTGGAAGTCGATGATGGATGGATGGATGGATAGATTGATAGGGTTATATGATAGGTAGCTGGTATATAGCTATATCATCTGGTTATACGATAGGGTGATATATCTATAGATAGAAATCTACATAGATAAATATCAACAATGTAGCATACTTTTTATCCCCCCGAAAAGTCAAATAATACTTACACATTCATTTAATTCTGAAAAATTCACAATGATACACACACACACATATATATATGGACATTTATATCTCTTATAGGGGCATAAAATAGAAGAATCTAGAGACTGGGGTGTGGGAGATGTGGGGGTAACTATGGTTTAAGATCAAATACATATTATATTGTTACTTTATACACATCTATGATTGTACAACAACTCAGCTCCTTAATAAAAAAATACTCAATAAACAAATAGATAAATATAGCCATATAAATAGATAAAAAGATAATAGAAAATAGGTGATGGAAACATAGATAGATACATGGATGATAGAAAAGATAATAGATGATAGATGGGCCAAGAGCTGGCTTAATCAACCAGGCACCTTGGCTAACACAGAAGAGCAAGATGCCTATTCTCAAGAATCTTGAAATCTGGAAAGGAAAGTGACAGAGTCAGAAAGCATATCCCAGCCAACAGTTCACAGCATGGTCTGATGTGACCAGAATAGCACATGAATAATTGAAAAGTAGGGATTCTAAGGGAAGAGCCCTGTTGGAACAGAGGAAAACTTGCTTGGGTTGGAGGGGCTGGCAAAGGGCTTCCTCAGGGGTCAGGAGAGGTGGTGACTTCCCAAAGTAACTCACACTAAGAACCTGGCAGGACACAAACAAGTGAAACAGGGTCACCTGGCGATCCCTAAGGGCTGCACACAGATCACTCAGACACACAAGATGATTTTAGGTAATATACAAAAAAACCTAATTAAAACTTATATAGTTATAATTATTTGAATGTTTAATATCAAAAATGTATAACCAGGACATCAAATCAGAGATTTCCTAGATAATATTATTTAGGACAATGTTAAATATAGTACTTAGATTTAAAAGGTGTGTCTACCTAAAAAAGAAAACCTAAGTACATAAGCAGGTGGTACTCAGCTCAGTGAAAATCAGAAAGCAGGTTGAGAAAGATAGAAGGGCTGGCTTAAAACTGAGAAGCCAGTCCCCCGACATAAGCTGTGCCCCGGAAGGTCTCAGCCATCGTGGGCTTTGCTATGCCTGATCTGGTCCTCAGCCGGGCTGTCAAAGGCAACGTGGGCTTAATGGATTTGTGGACATACAAGGACGTGTCCAAGCACACTGTACTCTCTCTGGACAGGTAGCTCCTTTTCTGCCAAAGCTATGCTGGGAAGCAGGGAATGGCCAAGGAAGAACTGAGCAGCTAGCTGGCCCTACCTCTTCCAGGGGTAGCCACACCAGCTCCAGGAAGTCCCTCCCTTTTGAAGCAGAGTCCAGAGAGGAAGAGAGAGGGGAGAAAGGAAAAACAGACAACAGGGGTGGGAAGAGAGAGAGAGAGAGAGAGGCAGAGAAAGAGAGAGAGAGAAGGGAAGTGGGGGAGGAAAGGAAGAGGAGAAAAAAAACAGAGGAAGAAAAAAATGAGAGAGGGAGAGGGACTGATTATCTAAAGACCAAATGCTGGTGAAAGTCCTTATCAGGAAGAAAAATTTTAAAATGCATGAACTCTATTTATACCCTGAATAAACAAGATAATTACGTATTCGTTTCATAAGTTGTGCCTTGATTTTAGATCACCAGTGACCATGAATGTTTGGATTTCATATAAGCATGTTCAAAAGCCAGGGGTCTTGACCCTCTGACCAGGAAGCTAAGCTTAGTCAACACGTTCACACTGTGATCAAGGCATGGAGCAGAGAGCTGAACAAACTAACATTTTACTCTTGGAACTGAAGTATAAGCAGAAGAACTGATGAATCTGCCAATTGTTTCATTGTTCTTGCCTGCTTTTGAAATTGGTATATATGTGGCCCTTGTGTAACCCAAAGTACATCTTTTGTATACGTGTGGAAAGAAAAATGTGTATGACCCTGGTGGATATAAAGTGGTTTTTGTTTTCTAAAGAGCAATCATTTTATTCTTGTTCTTTAAGAATCCAATTGCTCTACACAGTTCACGTGTCTGTCCCGAGAGTGCTGGGGGACAGTTTGCACCCAGGCACCATGGGCAGGCTGGGCACAGTACTATCCTGCTTTACCTCTTTATCCCTGAGGTCACTATGAGCCCCAACAGAGAGAAAGGCAACATGAAGTTCTGCAGCACACCAATGGGGTTGTTCTCCTCCTCCCCATCCCACTTCCCTGCACCAGCTCAGCAATCAGTCTCTGGCCACCCATCTCTTAGGCACATCCCAATGAATTACAGACACAGTCCCCTGGCAAACACCCTTTCTATCATCGGGCTCCCACCTACATCTTGGCTGCTGTCATGCTTACCTATATCCTAAGGACCAACCAACAGAGCTAGTTTCTCCCCAGTATTCCGACCCGATCCCCAGTATGTCCATGGCTCCCATCCTCCCTGGCCTGCATCTGATATAAACTTGCTTCTTCCCCAGCTGCAAATGCATCTGGTAAATTCCTACCTTCTGCAAGCAATGCCTCTCTTGCTTTTGCCCATGACTATTTATGAAAACCTTCCTGGTGCTCCAATTCCAATGCCAGCTCTTCTGTGATGCTCTTCCTAAGTAAGCAAAGAACTAATCTGCTTTGTCCCTTCTTTAAATGATGATGCAGTACTGTGCACAGGGTAAGCCACTGTTATGGGCTCCATTTAGTACCATCTTTCTGTTGTTGCTTTTATGAACTGACCTTCCCCCTCTCGCCTTTGAGTTCCTGGCTCTCATCTTAATTCCTGCTGTGGCACTTGTGGGTCCAACTCTGCCATGTGGCTTTCTGTGCATCTTCTCCCCTCTGTATCTGTAGACCTCATTGCTTAGGCTGCTGCCAGATAGAGTAGTGGGGCTCTGTACATTTTTGGTGGCTCAAACTGCACTGAAGAAGTGTGTGACTTATTTCCGAACAGGCAACATCCTCTTAGGCCCAGTGATCAGTGGGTCCTTGGTGTTTACCTTGGGACCATGGTCATTTATAACCCTGGTTATCTTCTGCCTCCTGGGAAAACTTAAGGGGTCAAACAACAGAGTCCCTAAGGGTCTTCCAGGCCTCAATCCAAACTGAGTATAGATGCTGCTGCAGCTTCTGACTCCACAGAAAGTCTGGATTATGGCACTTCCGGGCAGGTGGAGGCACCTCTATCCACCAGCCTAGAATTTCAACCCATCGGGTAATTGATGGAGGCTTTGTCGAGCAATATCCAAACCAAAGTCTTCAACTTCAATTTCTAACTCTTAAACAAGAATCAATTATGGCCTAAAGTCATTTGTGGGGAGGGGAGTAATAATAATTTGGCCTCAACTACAGAACCTTTAAAATCCTGTCTTGATTGCCTTCCTACAAACAGAAGGCAACAGTGACCCTTGTCCTCACATCTCACTGAGGTGGGGCAAGTCTGTGCACCATCTTGGTCAGTAAGAATCAGTTCCATTGCCAGCAACGTTCAGTGGCAATTCAAGTCACATGAGCATGTGAGAGAGGGCCTGGTGTCCCCAGAAGGTTACAAATATGGAGGGTCACAGAAGACAAACAAGATACTCTTCTGGCCCATTTCCTTGCACCTAAAGACCCTCTAGGTCTGAGAAGAAGAGAAGTCATTGTGTCTAACCGATACCTAACAGGTCACTCCCCATGGTTGACACTTTCATTCCACATTCAAAGCTGAAAGGAAACGGCTTGTGCCTATCTTACTTTTTTGTACCTAATCCTCCTCTTTCATTAGCATGTCTCAAAAACAAGATAACAGTTTCAAAAATATACAAGCAGCACTGCAAAGCCATCACTGTATATCACTGTCCTTGCCTTTCTCTCCCCTTTTGGAAGAAGGAGAGGGCCATGATCACAAGCCTTTACTTGGCAGCTGGTTCCTCAGTTTACTCATGGTGCCCAGGGAGAGAGGTGGAACCAAGGTTCTAGAAGGGGTAGGTTAGGCCAAGGAACCCGCCCACCCCACCCCTACCTGTGAGTGAGTCATTGTGGGAGCAGCTGGGTCAGGACAGACATGGCTGACCCACACTGGACCTCGTTCCACAGGTCTGGACCCAAGAGGAGCAGGAGGAAGAGGAAGCAGCTAGAATATCTGCACTGTGGCCAAGGGATGCAGCCCTGTCTTGAGTCCTTTTGCTTCTTTGGTTTCCAACCCTGGTACTTGCCACAGCGCAGCCTTGCAGAGAACCATCCTGAGCTGTGTGGTCCCCCTAGGCTGCCTTAATAAGGTATAAGGAGCAGATTCCCATCTCTCTGAGCTCACCAGGAAAACCACATGACTCTGTCCTTTGGACTGGCCCATTGCTGCCCCTGGAATAGCTATAGCCGAAAAGTCAAAGAAACACTTGGACCAAGTCACAGAAGAACAAAGCAGTGAGAGAGACGGCTCAGGAGGGAGCTAGTTTCCTGGAAGGCCAAGCTGTGCCACCATGGTAAGGCCCAAGTTGAAAGCTTTTTAACTGAGATTCAACCCAGACCCCGCTGCTACACTTCCCAGCTGTCCCTGCCCCACTGTGTAGGACAAACAGACATCCATAGCAGGACCAGCAGCGGAGTGAGGCATCACGGGTTAACGGCTTCTTTTCATTTGGTGGTGTCCATTTGCAAAGCTGACCTAATGCATGGCCTCACAGCTCTCAACCTCTGAAGGGCCAAGAGGGACACAGGAGCCTTTGTCTTGTGGCAAACAAAGGCAAAGTCATTGCGGAGTGGACCTGAAGTGATGTGGGACACCCACCCTGCCCTGGGACGCCCATAGTGGAGGAGCAGCTTCAGAGAGATCATGGCAGAAGGAAATTGATGTCCAGCCTCAACTCCATTTCCTGCCTTGTCCCCACTCTTTGGCAGAGCCCCTCCAAGTGGCTCACCCCAAACCCAGAGTCAGCTGGGTTTCTCTGCCCGGTCACCGAGCACCAAGAGAAGCATGTCCAGAAAGAAAGACATTGCGCGTCATACACCTTCATCTAGTCTGGTCCTCTTGGCTTCAGCAGCCCTCTCTCCTGATGCCCTCACTCCACCCACAGCAAAGCCCCCAAACGTCTTCCAGTTCCAACCTGGTGGCAATGCAGAATGCAAGCGCCATCATCAGCACCATAAACTCACCAAGTGCCAATAAAGGGAAAGAATATGACACGAAGCTTTTGTTTCTCATAATGAAAGAGAAAGAAGGTCAAGAAAGAAAAGAAGAAGAAGAAATAGAGTCCTGCAGTAACAACAGGAGCAGCCCCAGGTGACATGGAAGGAGAAACAGTCACCCACCCACACAGGGAGAGTGCTTCGAGCGGGTGCTGGGTGGTGAGAAGGGTTAAATTTATGTTCCATTACAAGTCCCCTTTTTTTTGGTTTCATCTTCTCAGTAAAACACATAACTTAAAATGAAATCAAATATTAAAAATGACAGACTATATAAGTGCTGTGAGTAACTTCAGGTCACGGAGGGAGGGAAAAGCCGGCTAGTTGTCAGGCACTATCTGTCAGAGTGAATTAGAAACAATCAACAGAGACTGAAAGAGAAGGTGATTGTTATTAAGAGCGGGGCTGTGAGCAGGCTACCCAGATGTGGTCATGCATATAAAGGACAGGAAACAGCAGTTTAATTCAGGAAGCCCTGGCGAACAGGGCAGCAGAGAGGAGAAAAGTCCTTTGTCGCTAATAAGCTGGAAGTTACTTTGATAACAGCAGGGTTAGACTCAAGAATAAAACACATTTCTTTCACTACCACACACCATTAATATCGCAGAAATGTGGTCGGAAGAAATGCCCGGTGCAAGCTGGGATGAGCAAGTGGCCTTCCCCAGCAGCACCCTAGAAGCCAGAGCCACCATCCTCGTTTCAACACATGTCTCTCCTCCTTCTGAGGCCAGGCTCTTTCTGACCACATCGGATGGACTGTCACCTTCTAGAAATGTCATATGACCAAAAAAGAATAATGATAGTGTTTCATTATTTCCCAGCGCCAGACCCTCCCATCTTCGTGGCCTGTGGGGAAGGTGCACGCCCGGTAAACAGCCTCGGTATAATGAAGTCCATGTATGCGGCATCAAAAAACAATTTTATATGCAGACAAGGCCCGATTTCATAAGAAATTACTTATGCAGGCGTTCTGCAATTATCCTGTGATACTTTCAGGCAACAGTCTGACAGCAGTTGTGCAAACAATAAAGGGATTACAGAAATAAAAACAAATAATATTACACACACAGAAACTCCATATTGCATGTGGACGGGCTGAAGGGAGTGCACGGAATGAATGCAACCGCTGGGGCCAATAGGAAGTGAGGCCCAGAGAGGAGCCGAACCCCTTCCCAAGCACTGGGAGAGCACTTTTGGAGGACGCCTCCCTGGCAGGACAAGAAAATGCTCAGCCTGCCCTTCCCTCTTCCCTTTGGCCTCCTGTTCCAGGGAAGTTGAGGACACTGGATAGGCAGCGGTAGACTGAGCAGCCATGACATCTTATTGGTCACATCAGCTGGTTCCACAGGACAGAAAGAATCTTGTCCTTTCACCTTTATCCTGGGGTGAACACAGGCTGCCCTGTTCAGCAGGAGCCCAGGGAAAACTTTCAGCTGTCTTGGTGAATAGTCAGGACACAAGTGAGAAAAATAAGTGGATCAGCCATACACAGAGACCACATCCAAATTTAAAACTTGGAAATGGCAGATGCCTTTGCCCAGGCAGCCCCTCCATACAAGAAGGGCAGGGGTCTGGTAGTGCCCATGGGCGGGTACCCCATAACTCAGGTATCAGGGAAGCAGAAAGAAAGGTGGGATCCAGAGGCCTGCACAGGCCTTCCCAGAAGAGGGGTGCTTTCCCAAGGCCACCCCTTCTCTAGCAGTGGGCTGTCCTGTACAGTGTCCCTGCATGTTCCCAACACCACATCCATCTTCAGCAGAAGCAAGTGTGAGCCCAACCACCTGCACGCCCTTCCCTCACGCCGTATAGCACTCCAGACCTTCCAGACCTTCCAGACCTGGGCCACCCTGTGGACAGTGAGGCTCAGCACTGGCTAGTCCTTACTAAGTCCACTATGTGTCCAACCCTGCACTCAATGCTGAGCACAGGCTGCAACTTCATCCAGTCTACAGATACCCTTGTATGGTTCATAGAAGGATTTTTGAAAACTTAAATAGTTACCTGCATTAGGGAGGAGGGGAGGGGGAGAAAGAACCAGACTTTTTTTTCTAGGCTTTTCTTTAAAAAGTCAGAACACCTGAACAAACTCCGCCCATGCCCCCAAGCAGCTGCAATTGATGGGTGCTAATTGGCAATTGCACCATCTCTCCCCAGTGGGCTCTGTACACACTTAGTTTCATACATTACCATTTGGAGCTGAATTTGAGTCCACGACAACCCCCTGAGAGAGCTGAGGCCTGCAGGGACACAAAGTCACAGGCTGGGCCACTACCTGCCCAGGTGCCTCTCCCCAGAAAACGGCAGGGGGCAGAAACCAAACCCTCCATTGGCTGAGTGGCTTCAGCACTGATCATCTTTGTCCAAAACTCTGAGCATTCTGTATCCCTCAGATGGGGCTATTGGAATACCTCAGAACACCTGAGAGACACCTCCAAATCACTTGCACAAGCATTAGGAATCACATCTGGTCCAGTTGCACCCTGGGTGTTAGCACAAATCAGACCCAGGCAGGCTTTGAATTTTGCATTCCCTAATTACAAAAATAAATAAATAAAAGCACTTTGGAATGAAATGTGGACATGTCATACATAGGGTTTACTTAAACCAACGTACAACAAATTCTAATGATGAGTTTCACATGAAAGAGGGTTAGTTGACATTTGCTTACCCACTCACAGAGTACCAGGAACTCTACTAGGCACTGTGGGAGCTCCTGAAACAAAGAAGACACAACCCCTCCTGCCCACAAACACATATACACACAAGCTGGTGCCTCCTTTCAGCTAAGAGTGGCTCCAACTTATTTGGAGCTACCTAAACGGTGGAATGGCCTGTTCTTCCCTGGTGAGAGCAGGACTGGGAACAAACATATATAGGTTCTGCTTCTGGCTGTTAGTGACTTGCTATGTGACACTGGGCAAGTTCCTTGCCCTCTCTGAGTCTCAATCTTCTTACTGATAAAATGAGGGTAACTTTGATCGGAAAGCTTTTTGCTAGCCCTAGGGCTCCTCTGGCCTATATGTGATCTGGAATTCCTGAAAAGGAAGTTCTGGGCAACATCACCTGTACTGCCCAATGGAGAAAGCCTAAATGATGACCACCAAGGCCTGTTACTCTTAAACTCATCCTGGATGTTAGCAGATGGCCCGCCAGGAGTTAGTTTTCGCTGCAGTGAGTGGTTGATGGCTATACTGCCATGTCTCTTTCCCCTAGGATGAAGCCAGACTAAGGCTCACTAAGCAAGGGGTACCCCAGAAACCTTCCACAGTGACTCTGCTCTAGTACCCACTGCTGGCCCCAGCCTCCCTGGGCTGAAGAGGAAGCTCATGCTGGTCCTGAAGAGCAGCTATGGGCACTGCTGCACCAAAAACAGGCCCTAGTGCTGCTGGCCACTTTCCTGTACCCACAGGGCTCGCACTCCATCCCTGGCTCCCCACTTTGGACCAATCACCAGGAGATCCCTTTGGTGGGGGAAAAAAAAAGAAACACAGTAAACAAACCACCAGGGGCTATTTCATGTCATTAGAATTCTGGCACCTAGGAACATCTTCAAGCACCTTTCTCAAGACACCCCCTTTGGTTAAAAGCAACATAAAGAGAAAAG
Source organism: Aplodontia rufa (assembly GCA_004027875.1). Lineage (NCBI taxonomy): Eukaryota > Metazoa > Chordata > Mammalia > Rodentia > Aplodontiidae > Aplodontia > Aplodontia rufa. Next base: position 15,192 of record PVKS010001900.1, on the reverse strand, counting down.
AAACAGATTGGATGAAGCTCGGTGTTAGAGTGAGTGTTCAGCCTGCACCAGACCCTGGGTTCAGTGCTCAGCTCTACAAAAGAAAGCTGAGCTGCTCACCATGGCCTACGAGGTCATGCCTGAGCCAAGCACTTCATGTCCACTTTCCCTGGGGCTGATCTGAACACACTGGACTACACTGTGTCCCTCAGAGATGCCTGGCTCCTCCTCACCGCTGGGCCTATGCCCATGCTATTCCCTCTGCCAGGAACGCTCTTCCTCAGACCCCTACCCAAGTGGCTTCCATGCCCTTCAGACCTTTCACCTCCAGTGCCCTTCCAGGGGCTGGGCACACACCTCAGGTAGACACCACACTCAGAACTTGGCTTTCCAACTTGGCCATTTCACTTCTCCAGCCCCAGACTCTACACAAGGAAACCGGAACCAGACAATGGTATCTGCCTGCTCAGGGACTTATGAGGACTTGTTGAGAAAACCCCAAGCAATGCTTAGAGCAGAATGAGCTCCTCTCTGCCTTCCCTCTAGAGTTAAGATTGTCCCTGATTTTGGTTTTCTCCCCGGGTAAGTGTGGTTGACAGAACCTTCCATTCCTACCTCATTCTGTGGTTACAGACACGTCTACAGGGGTCCTTACTTCCGTGAGCTTAGAGATCTCCCAGTGAAGATCAAATATAACACAAAGCCCCACACACGTGTGCAGGGATTATCATCATCATCACCTAGAAACCACAATTATCCCCTCCCTCCTCTGTGCTCCCCAAGTGCCACTACTGCACTTTCACTGAGGTAACTACTGCTGGGCGAGGCTATTGACTCACAGGTCTACATGAGGACAGCCAGAGCCCACATCCTGTGTGCCCACCGTCACCAGAGCACTGCAGGTGCCCAGGGCACAGTGGGGACCATATGCATCTAAGAGACAGAAGAGTGCTATGGGCTCTGAGCACCATTTCCTCTGGATACTGGTGGGCCTCATGACCCAAGCATGAGATCTTTCTGAAAGATAAGGCTCTGCCTCCAATCTGTGCAGGGAACTCTCTAGAAATCCATGTTGTGATGTGATAGGAAATCACCACCTGAGGTGCATGTGAGGTTCAGTTACCAATGGGTAGTGCCAGCTTCTATGGAGTGGCCACTTGAGTGTGGCAATCTGGCTCTCCTGAAGCTGCATTTGTACAGCATTTTATGTAAGACTTCAAAAAGCTGAGTGACCTTTTCAAAGAACTGGAAGGCTACTGATGGAGAGGGCAGTGGGTGCCAGAGTCCCCGGCAGGTAAGCAGTCCAGAAATGGTTTGGGGGATGAGTTAGCCCACTCCCAACGCACTCTCAACCTGAGCATCTTCATATCGTGAGACCAAACAGGGAAGTGGTCCAACTCCAGGCCCCAAGAACCAGAAAGTCAGGAGGGAAGAGCCTGAGTATCTGCTGCCTATTTCTAGCACCTGTCCCCTTTTTGGTTTCCAGAGGATAGAAATTGCTCTTGGATACAAGGTTCCAATCCTACTTTCAGTTCCCAGGACTCACAAATTATTCCAAGATATACATTTTCCATCCAGGAAAATCTCCCTGCCATCCCATGGCACCACATACCATGATCCCATTTACCCACAGTTCCACATTCTGTGATTCCATTTACCCAGGTCAACTACAGTCCCCAAATATTAATGCTATTTTTCTTGTCTCTTTCCAAATGGAGAAACAACATTCACATAACTTTTATTGCAGTCTGCTGTTGTAGCTGTTCTATCTTACTATTGTGGTTAATCTCTTACTGTATCTAATCTACAAATTAAACTTGATGTCTAGTAGATATAGGGTTTGGTACTAGCCCGTTTCAGGCGGCCACTCTGGGTCTTGGAACATATCCCCTGAAGGTAAAGGGGGACAACTGTAACCATTCTTTATCTTCTAGGAGGCCCAGATGAGGAACTCTTTAAAATGTGTGTTTTGGTGGCAGAAAACCTAGTGATGCTCTTCTATTGTCCATGCGGCCCATGCAAGGGATGGCTGTCCCACCCATGGGGGGAGTACAAGACCCTCCCTCCCTCCTGCTCCATCTCCAACTGGTCCAGCACCCAGTCTCTTCCCTGTCATACCAAAAGGGGTCAAAGGGAAGAGGCCAGCATCCCGACAGTGCCTCCTTCTCCACCTCAAGAGGCACCGAGAGTGGAACATTCCAGAACAAGCTGGTGTATTCGCTGTCTCCCCTACCCTCCCCGACAGCCAGTCTCACCCATCTCTCCCACCCAAGCCCTCAGCAGTGATGCTAAAGTGGGCCTCCAGAAACCATGTGCATCCACGCAGCAGAATCCCTACCATCAATGTAGCAGCTAAATATTGTAAGACTCCTAACTCCCCCATCTGTGTTTTGCCTCCCAAGAGGGAAAATAGTCTTCGCAGACATTCCCTTATCTGGCAGGCAAATTCTAAACCTTACTGGCAACTGCAGGCTTGTTTTCCCAACCAAACAGCCATGGAACCCAAAATTGTTCCTGCCTGCGATCTGCTGAGGAGGGACCCAGCCAAACAGCTCAGTCTGGAAGCCCAGAGCCGGGAAGCTCGTGGGTTGTCCCCACCGCCAGAGGAGACCCAGTGCTCCGTGAAGTCGCTGGTGCCAGGGGAGGCCTGCCCGTCCCCCAGCAGCAGCTAGAGCTGTTGGTGTTCACTGCTCCTGTTCCTTAACACGAATACACCCACCAAGAAGCTGCTGGAAAACACTCACCGCAGTGTGAAATCAACACTTTCTGACTCAAATAAAGGGGCTAATACATAGGGAACACTTCCAACCTTTTGCTGCAGATATTCGCCAAGATCATATGAGGCTGTGGCCACACCACTGCCCTGTCCCCTGCCTCTAGGAGCCCCCCGGAGCCCCTCAACCCTTGCTTTTCACTTTATTACCATCTCTTCACTTATTTTCCCCCTAGCTCCTCACGTTCTTAATACCGGAACCCTGCACCTGTGCAATTGCTAATAAACCAATATTGGATGATAACTCTGGAAGTCTAATTGATAGGAGCCTTTATCGACTGGCCTTGATGTCTATCTGAGGTTCTCAACAGCCGAGATTTAAATGTTTCATTTTATTTTTAACTTTCACTTTTCCACATTTCAGCAATGTCAGGCAAAGAGGTATGGTTTTACTATCAGAAAGAATCATGGTGCAGAATAATTTATGACTTCAGCTTGGGCTTTCAGAAAAGCGATTTCAAATCTTCACTTTGATTTGATTGTATCAAAACTACTCAAAATAACAGCAGCACTTTCTTGGAACCAGAAAATGTTAGCAGCACCTCAGGATTTTGAACTGAAACCTCTTCTTTATCCCGGAAGAAAACTTCAGAAAGGAATTAAAGCCACAGAGGGGAAAATAATGTGTTTTTTTTTTCATTATCCTTTTGTTCCTCCAGCCCCGGCCCCACCAGTACCAAAACACCAAAACCACAAAGGAAAACCTGTCACCATTGGGAAAGGTCCTGCCAGTCACCACTCACCCAGAGCTTACGGGGCAGGTACAGGATCCCACCTGGGGCAGGCAGAGGCTGGAGGAAGCCCTTCGTGAGCAGGAAAAGGGGCTCTTTGGTTTGGATGGTGTTAGGTCAACAGGACCAAGCAGCAGGAAATGAGGTGTGTCCCTGGCAAAGAGTTCTAGGATCCTAAGACTTACCTTAGCAGCTTAACTGCATAGTTGTCCTAAGGACCGTCAGTCTGGTGACAAAATACCCCAGAAAGGATGCAGTTGATCCAGGCACTGACAGATTGCCAGAGGGGCGTCCCAGTTCCCTATCACAAAAGAAAATAGAGAAAGAAACGATGTAAAGTGAAATGTAACAAATTCACCAAATCACAGCAATACGCAGAGGTCAAGGAAATTCAACTGAAAAGGTTAAAGATGAAATCAAATCCGGTGTATGAGAATGGAAATCTATCCCAATGCAAGGCCACTGGTGACGTGCTGTAGACAAGAAGCTAAATACTGCCTAGCACTGGGATCTTTCATTTTCATCAGATCAATAAAAGCTTATATTTATCAGGATTCCAAGCAGCTGCCACTTCTGACAACCTCCACTTTATTTTCTCACTCCTTGCGCTGTATCAGGGCAAAGAGGAGAGGAGAAGCAGCTTTTAATGCTATTTACACCTGAAGACACAATTCCATTAAGAGGTCCTGTTTTGTTAAAGAAACAGGGATTGATATGATTATATTGGCAGAAGCGGGAAGTCTCTTTGTTCTTCTCCCCATGTTTTCCCTTTTGCAATCCAGACCCAGCAAGAAGACTGCCTGACACCAAGTCCATGTGCAAGCACTTTTTTGTTCAAACTTCCCATTTACAGAGAGAGGAAAAGGCTCTCTGCTAAAACAGTTACCACTCTAATCATCTGTGCAACAATATTTGCTATCAGGCATTCTAAATAGATTATCACCAGTCCATCTGTGTCATTATTGATTTATAAGGCCTTAAGCAGCTTTAGAATGGAAGCTTCCCCACTGAGGGGTCCCTTGTATAAATCAGAGCCGTGCTCAAATATAGCAGCCATCACTCAAGATATTGTTCTTAAAATCATAACAAGAAGGAGAAAATGATAAATTGCTTGTAATATACTGATCCAAACTGATATGCAAATCTTGTTTTTTAAATATATTACTTGAGTAAAAAGAGGCATCATTAACATATGAATGCTATATGCAAATGATGGTGACAGAGCAGATGTTGGCGCATGTAATTGACCTATATGTGAATTGCATCAGAACCCTTAACTCTATTAATTCACTACCCAGTAACTAGATATTGTCCAAAAAGTACATTCTTTGAAACCATATACTGGAAGCAAAGCTGACAAGGGTTCCAAGGATTCTGAAACAAGGTCACTGTCACTAGTATTTTGCTGTCATCTGCATTCCCCTTCTTATGGATGACATCATCATGTGGCCGTGTAAATCGATCACTTAATAGCATTTAGAAAATACTGCAGTGGGGAACAGGTTATAAAAAAATGCCCCAGTTTTATTCTTTTTCTTGGCAGAAATGTCATACCTCTTAAACTGAGGGTTTGTGCATGAGTGCACTGTGAAACACACAGATGCCATTTTATTCCCCGTCTTTATTTTTCCACTTCTTCTCAGAATGACATTAAATTGTATTAAATAGCCTTTTGTCCACAGGGCACAGACCACCCCGCATATGATAATGTATTAATGCCCCACGTTCCAGCCACTGAGCTGAAACATTCTGAGACTTGGAGGATAAGTATGAAGCACCATTGTGTGTATAGCCTGCTAACAACTGTGACACATACTAATAGAAACATACCTAATAAATTACTGCTTTCAGGTCTAGCAAGCTGACATTTCTCTGCAAGGGACAATTTTATATTTGTGGCACAGAACAAAATTGCTTCATATGAAGCCACTGTGGATTAGCATAAAAATTAACACTTAAATTTCAGCTTATTTTCCACCCTCTCCTCCTGCCACAACAATCAATTCCTCTTATAAATCTGATTAGATTTTATGATGCTTATTATTCAGAGCATGTCTCAACACAGCATTCACAGGCTTGAAGACTATTTGTTTAAATAGAAAAAAGAAGCAGATAAATCTATAGGTATTTTTTATTACCCCATTCCCCACCAGTTTCTTTCTCATATTGTAACATCAGTAATTGATTGCACACATTAATTAACATGTAAGGTAGAAATTCTGCATTATGCATGATTTATTTTCCTATCTGGTGAGTAGGTTTGTCTGCTGCCCTTGTGTTTCTAGGACATTGGGCTCGATTCTGGTCCAGACATAAATGCCAATGCTCATTCCCCCTGAAAGTTATTAATGTCAGATATGAAATGAGATTTTTGATTTCACCTGCTTACTAATCCACAAAAGCTGTTTTGAGTGATGCAGGCTTAAATGCCGAAATTTGAAATGATATATTGCTATATCTGATAACATGCAAATATGTTCATTAGACATACTTTAGCAGGAGAGAATGGCAATACTTTTATAACAAGTCTAGGTCAAAAATGGCTGTTAATTAAACAAGTCATGAAACATGGCATCACAAGGAGACTGTCCGGCAGACACCAGACTTTCTGATGATTCGCCCCCGATGGGTACCCAATACTTCGCACTAAAACAGAGAAGGTGTGGACCTTCCTACACACCAGATGATATAAGGCAAGGTAAACAAAACTATACCACATTAAGAACCTCAAATTGATCACACTTTCTTAGATTTTAATAGCAACACGCTATACTTCTCCATTGGAAGACGCGATTTCACTTTCTGTCTTAGTGGCTTAAAGTGATTTATATGGTTGACTCCTTCACAAATAAACCAGAAAAGAAATTAATATTACATCCGGCCATGCTGCTGGCTGCCCTGAGTGTTTATGGCTTTGTATTTTAAATCAACTAGAGTAACAGGCAAAAACAAGGCTGGCTGCAGAGGGTGGGGTAGGGGGCTGAGGTAGATGGAGCATAGACTCCAGGAGGAACTTGTTCCTGTGTCTCTTCCTTTTCCTACTGCCCTTTAGTGCATGCTTTGGTTACCTAGGGAACAAGTGTACAGTTGGCTTTCATTGGCTGCAAGTTGAGATTCAATATAGGCGGGGTCCATACACAGGTAAAATGGGCCACCTGCCCTGGGAAGAGTATGGCACCTCTGGGGTTAACTACAGTATAAGGAGGCCAGGAAGATTTCCCCACTAGCCACCCACGCTGCCTACCCTGCAGGGTGGGAAAGCATTCATACTACAGTAAAGTCAGAAACATCTTCTGGAACCAACAGGTACCCCATAGTAGTGGAAGCTGTTAACTGATGCTCTACTTATCCAACGAATCCTGGCAGCCCAATATGTGAAACTCAGACTGTAGAGCAGGAAGGGCTCATGTATGCATTGGGAGTCACACACAGCAAGGAAAGTTGAGTACAAAGTCAAACATCTCAACAATTCAAAAGAAGTCCATGCATAAGCCATCTTAACGAGCAGGCTTTCTTCATGACACTATACTAACTTAGAGCTTGGGGCAGAAGATCTTTCTAACCCTCACTGCTTGGTGGGGCCTCAAGGCCCTTCTGCAATCTTTGTGTCCAAGTGTAAACAATCTCCTCCTTAGCCTGAATTCATGTCAATGTTATTATTATTGCTAGAAATTCCACTTCATCTTTGGACTGTATTTTATGGCTTCTGTACTTGCAAATACAGGGTCTCCGCTGGTGAAACAGACAGGGGTATCCCTTCTGCCTACCTTTGGGGACAATGTGAAGACCAAAAAAAGAAAAAAAAATAGATGGAAACTCTTTGGTGGAGGAAGTGAAGGAACCTGACTTCTGCTTGGCCCTTGGTGCTTTCTTATTCTCTTGCCCCACACCATGTAGGCCCTTCAAGAGACATACATAGTCCCCCTTCCCACCCTGTCACCACCTTGCACTCAACTATCTGTTGCTTCCTTATGGGGGATTCCACCAATTCTCAAGTCCCAGGATGGTCCAGAGTCACAAGAAGACTTGCTAGGGAGAGCCTGAGCATGAAATCTCAGGCCATGGAGAAAAGCAGGAGGGAGACCTCCATATATATGTGACACTAGGATTACATGGTCATCGTTTAATTTGCACCTCTCAAAAAGCCAAAAATTCTCTCTTGGGGTTCCTGGCACTCTTTATCTGACTTCATGTTCCTCTACACCAAATAATAAGAAATGCTTAGTGTCTACCGCGGGTTTTATGACTACACATTTCTCCAGGGGCTTTATTTCAGTTCAAAATTTTTTATTTGTGGGCTGGAGCGGTGGCTCGGCGGTTACGGTGCTTGCCTGGCATGCACAAGTATGCAAGTTCAAACCCCAGCACCATGTACTCAATGAAGTCTTAGAGCACTGAAGGCCCCATGAAAAACTAAATAGGAATTGTTTCTCTCTGTCTCTCTCTCTCTGTCTGTCTCTCTGTGTCTGTCTCTCTCTCTGTCCCTCTCTCTTAAAAAAATTTATTTGCTCAACAAATGAACCAACAAATATATACATGACCAAATATATGAATGAGAATACATAAAGACACTTTGAATGGATACATGGAGAGATAGAGTGATGAGCGAAGAAGGAATAAAAGGTGTAATAAGTGCATGAATTAATGGACAAGTACAAAAATACAAATGAACATTTTATGAATGAATGAAAGAGTATTAGTGAACTCTTAATCAGCAAGTATACATGCACTCTAGCACACCTAGTTGGTTGAGGTGAGATATGGAAAAAGATATGGTAAGATCTCTGCTCTTGTCTGCTGTTGAGGAGTTTGGTCACCCATTGCTAGGTCCAGCCAGTAGGATTCTGCTTAAACCCTGGCAGAGTCAGAAGGGAGATAGAACTTTCCAAAGAAGACTGAGTCAGGGAGTTTTGGACAATGAGATGTTTGGCCCATACACTTTGGCAAAATCCTGCTAGCCACTGAGGGACTATTTCTAGTAGGCAGAAGCCATAGCGATGGAGAGCATGGTGGATCCTACAGCAGAGCCCAGAGAACTCCGGCGTTAATAATGTGATTGAAGAGAACCACCTCCAAGTCTTCACCTTTAGAATGGAGATAATATCTCTGAGAGGTTTAACTCAGGGTCTGGAACCCTGTAGCCCCTCAACCTCCATGGATGGTTGTTGCTGTGTCCCCTGCATATAGAGAGCTTGGTCCAAGGTGAACATCCATCCAAAGCAGGGAACTGAACATAGCAATCCTCATGTTTCCATTCAAGTTTATATTTTATTTCTTCTACCAAAACTCCACCAACATTTTTATTTAGAATGACTGTATTGAGTCAATTTTTGTGATCCAAAAACTTGGTCTGGATTTGTGATTGTTCAGCATTTTTTTAGCAGCAGAATCCCTTTCCCAAGGAAATTTTCCCAAGTAGGAACTGATAAGAACACAGTGGCTCTTCCCAAAGCTACAGAGGAGAACCCTGTCAGAGTCCTCCCCTTCTCTTGGCTCCCAAGGCCTTGCCTTGGAACCACTGGGGTCCCATGGAAGCAGTTTGAGAATCATTCTGACTGGGGCCTTCTTGATGGCCGCTCTGTGGCAGCTGTCATGGTGGCACTGAAGAATATGTATTGGAAGTGTGGTAGGCACTAGGGCTGTGTGCTGGCCCTAACGTAGTTGTCAACAACTGTTCAACCTTGGGCAATACAACACAAGTACCCAGGAGCTTGGATGAGCTGCTATTCAGCCTTCCCACACTGACCCTCTTCCAACCCTGTACTATCACCTTTCTTCTGTGCCTAGCCCCGTCATTGACTCCAAGCTCAAGCTCAGGCCCCTTTGAGGCAGTCCAACCTAGCTAGACTAGAGGTATGACACTGAGGAAGATCAGAGACTTTCTGGATTTGTGGCTCCCATCAGCACCTTAGACTTACATCAGGAAGAACAAACACCCAAGACTCTCCCTTAAACCAAGTAGTTGTGAGACGCTGCCCAAGGCCAACTCCCACAATGAAGACAAGAACCCATCAGAAATCCCTCAATGTGGAATCACTATGTATTCTTCTTTCCTCCCATTTTTAACTATATCAGAGACACTGCAGCCAACTCTCAGTCGTTCATATGTCGTCTTCTTCTTGTGGACATACCTGCTTAAACCAGTACTGGGAACTAGTTAAGAGTTTTCTTGAAACTGACTCACAGATTCCCTTCAACTGATTTGTCTTAAGTAGTCATTTCATATAATATGGACATAAATAAAATCCAGTATCTATTCCCCAACTACATATGTAAAATAGCTACACAACTATATGAGAGGCATATGCTCCACTATGTTAAAGCTGGGTCACCTTGCAGTATGGGAAATGGTGGGAAGGGAGGACCTGGGTGTGCCAACTTTGTGCTAAGCAGCTGAGCTTAACATGTGGACCTTGATTATCTAACAACCTGAGTCCGTTTCCTCATCTGTAAAATGGGGTGCCGTAGTGCCTACTCCATAAGGCTACAAGAACAAACTAACCTGAGATAATTAATCATTAACTCGTTAAAAGATAATATGCTTGGCACATAGCTAACAGCTGCTATTGTTATTTCTGTTGTGCTCATATTAAAAGATGAGCCAGCAGGAGGAGGAGATGTTCTGGAACTTGCCATCTACAGTCTTCCATGTAATGTGGGCTCATAAACACTTAACTACACAAGCAATTTCATGCAGTGACAAGATTTCAGGGTTAAAGGTTAAGACTCAGGTCCTTGCTCAATCTACCATTAACTCACTTCCTTTCCAAGTCTTGACTTACCCAAATTACTATGGGAGAACTGAACCCAGAAGAGACTTCTGGCTATAGGTAACTTTAATCCCCAAGGCCATTGCAGGCCCAGTCTTGGGGAACAAATGGCCTTTCCACTCTGCCAGGCCAGGGGAGGACTCACTGCAAGGGTTTCCAAGGTCTGACAGGCTAGGCCCAGCACTGGCGAGGAGAGAGACAGAGCTGAGAGTTCCTTAGATATAAGGTCCAGTGTAGTCACTAAGAGAGAAGAGAGAAGACAAGTACATGGAATCCTCAGCACCAAGTCTGAGGTGGGCAGTGGTTCCCATCCTAGCCCCCAACTGGAAGCACCCCAGGGTTAGGTCTTGCTGAGGGCCTTTGAAATGGGACACACTCTATCTCATTTTTTCAAAAGAGAGAATCAATTTTATTTAGTTTTTCACATGGCATTCCTTGCTCCAACACTCCACTGTATACTTGAGGCTGGGGTTCAAACCCGCATCTTTACACGTGCCAGGCAAGCGCTGTAACCACTGTGCCACCGCTCCAGCCCAGGACCCACTCTCTGAATCCTTCTTCTGAGGTTCACCCCCAGACTATGGCTTGTTTCTAGTTCCTCAAAGGATAGATTATATGCATTTGTCCATTTTTCATTGCTATAATGAAATGCCTGAGACAAGCTAACTTTATGATGAAAAGAGGCAATTAGTTCACAGTTCTAGAGATTCAAGGGCATGGCACTGTCACCAGGTGGGCTCTGATGAGGAACTGATAGCAGATGGTAGGAGAGCATGCAAGAAGGAGAGACCACAGTGCCAAACAGGAAGACGGGGCAATTCAAAGGTCAAGCTTACACTTATAAATATGACCTAAGGATTTCCTCCTAGACCCCACCTCTTAAAGGTTTTGCTACCTCTCAGCACTGCCATACTGGGGACCAAGCTCCCAGCACAGGAACCCTTTGGGTATACTCAAACTATACCCAAACCATAGCAGGTTACCATCTCCTAGTTTTTATTCCAAAGGCTTGTTTACAAAAGTTTATCCATTTCTCACCTACAAACAAGATAGGAACTCCCTCAAAAATCCAATGTCAACTCTGGGCTTCTCCTGTATCCATATTCTGTTTCCGATCCTGTTACATGGAGGCCTAGGGTTCTTCTGGATCTCCAGGTTAGCAGCCTTGCAGTAGACATCACCTCCTCCACCTCATCTCCCCACGGGCACAGGGTCTTCCCAGGGTTAAGGCCTCCCTGCAGGCACCCCCACATCAAAGCCTCACCCAACTCAAGCCCAGGCAACTGGGATGGGGAGCAGGGCTCAGGAGCTCTCTAACGTCGGCAAACAGAGTCCGGGAGGGTGGTATGGAGAGATGCTCCCCCACCCCAGGAGTCACTAGGTGTGGCTTCTGGACAAATATACACACATGCTGAGGTTTGTTTTGTAGGCGTAAACACATGGTCTCTAAAATAGGCAATGTTGAGTCTCTGGCACAAAATAAGGGTATGAAGCCGACACTGTTTATAATCTGCTGGAACCCTCGAACTTGCAAGCCCTTGTTCCAGAAACTTTCATGTGAAAGGCTCTTTCTTAGGAGCAGGGGCAAACTGGGATGACACTACCATAGAAGGGCTTACCCAGGGGCCCAAGGCTGTCCCCATGGGTTGGGGGGAGGAAACAGGCCCCAGGACAGCAGCCTCCAGAAAACCCTGCGTGGGTAGGCAGTGCCCAGCCTTCTGTGGGCCTAGCTAATAATAACAGCACAACCCATGAGTTCCAAAGCCTTCTAGCCAGGCATGATTGTGCAAGGTCCCAAATTATTTATTCAGGTATTTACTGCTCCATAGTCTTTATTAAAACAGTGTTAGAAAACAACAAAAAATGTTTTTTCTCATTTCTTTCAATTGTTCTGCTTGGCAACTTTATTGCACGTTAGTTCAAAATAAGCTGCCAATAAAGTTGGATAAAATTAAACTCATGCTGGAGTTTTTTCCTCAATAATTTTTGTTGGGTTGTTTTTATTTTCATAAGGATTTGAAATGTGGCATCATCATCGGCTCAGAATTTCACTGTCTGGGTAGTTACAACTTCTACTGAGTTTATGAATTCCAATTTCGGTTCTTTTAAAATGAGTTTGGTTTTACTGTCAGCTTCATACTGAAGAGATCTTTGTGGCAGTTTGTCTTTTCCTGTACAAAAGGCATGGCATAAAACCAGAATCATCTATACTGTAATTAGACTTAGAAAAATTATGTGATTTCTAATTTAGCAGAACCTCAGAACACTGCATAATCCACAACCAAAAGTCAACATTTCAGGAAAATATTTTTTTAAAAGATAGCATTTGTGAATAGGCAAAACTGATTCAATTTAAGATAGCAAAAAATGAACATCTTGGAGTGAAAATTATGCACTATAGTAATTTGATTATAGTGAAAATCAAATACTGTGTGTTGTAAGCAAACAATAGGAATTTTTATGCAACTAAACACTTTTCTGGCTATCTAACTATGATTTATACATCTAAAATGATAAATTTAATCCCATCACCAGTAGATCAATTGCAGGTATAACAGATAAAACCAGAATAAATCATCATATCACTATATTGGAAACACAAAGAGCAGATAGGAGGGGAGTTTTGACTTGAAACTGAAAATCTGTTTTCAGGCTTCCCCAGGACAATGTGCTATGGAGAAGTTCAATGTATACATAAAGTCATCTGATCCAAATATGCTAATGATTTTTATTGGTCAAATCTTAAAAGTGAGGTTTATTTTTATGAGCATGCATTAATTAACCCAGCATGTACTATCTTGCAGGCTATCTTGCCAAGGACTTTCATTTAAACATGTTTATTGTGAAATGTTTGCATTCCCCACATTTGTGGCCCACACACAGATTATTTCATACTTTCCTTTAGAGCACTTTAGAAAAGTTAAAAGGAGTTATTGTTTTTGATTAATGCCATTTTGGGGCAGTTTAAAAAAAAAGAGGGGGAGTTCTAAATCCTAACTCTGCATAAATTCTTCAACCGTTAAAGAAAAAAAAATACTTTGCAAAGTTGCATTGCACAATGAGATGTGGGGGGCTGCCCTGGGTTTATTTTAAGGTGGTCTCCTAAAACTGAACTTTATTAAGTCGGTGTTTGGATGAACTCATGCGGAATAGCAATGGGCCGATGCGATGCAGCTATCAATCACAGGAGAAGCTGCGAGAGCAGAGCCATGGCGTGGTGCCGTGCAGATGGGAGTTCTAAAGCCCTGCCTGTCATCTTTTGATTAAGAAAAGGAAATGATTTCACTAAAAAGATATTCCCTCTTGTGTTGTTTTGTTTTAACTGAGTTTGTACTTTCCACCGAACTGGACATATTTATTGAGACTCATAAGTTACTTCACGGTTACCAACATCACTGCAATCTCAACAAACTATTTTTTTTCTTGCCAATTATCTAAATATCATAACTATAAAATATCTTAAAACATTCTCCATACTGTAAACATCTTAGCTACAAAGCTTTGAGTGTAAACAGTATGATACATCAGAATGGTTTTAAGCGATGTTATAAAAACTGCTCTTAAAAACTAAACAAAAATGTAAAGCTTCCATCTGTTTTATGATTTTTCCACTGCTGAACGGCTGCTGTGCGCCAGTTCACTGAACCGTGGCTTGCTAAAGAGATTGCTGGGGTCACAGATTGAAAAAACAAAGAGCATGTCTTTAATGGTGGGATTTTTTTTTCCTCTCTCTCTCTTTCTCTCTCTCTCTCTCTCTCAAGTCTTCCTGACATGGCTGGAACCGAATTAAGTGCACAGCGGCAGAAGAGAGGGAACAGGAGACATACAAATGCCTGTTGCAAGAAGAGCCCTCTCTGACAGTCTCGCGTTTTCTAAAGGATGCCATTTGGGTGATTATCTCAGGTCCTTTGGTGACTGTAACCTCCGTACACTCTGACTTCCTCATGAAATTTTCTTTTTGGCCCTCTCTGTACAAGTTAAAAATAGACAGCAAATTGCATGCTAAGAAAAAGCATTCTGGCTTATTTTTGTGTACACAGGCAGGTAAGAGACAATGATCGTTTAGAGTCTGCCGAAGCTCCCCTGCTCTGAGCTCCAGTCCACCGGGATGCCAAGAAACCTGAGCAGCTGAAAAGACTCCTCGAAAGATGCAGAAAGAAAACTGCCCTTCACTAGGATGGCTTTGCCCTCACAGATTCCAAAAGGAAAGTAGGAAGTGGAGCAAGTAAAAGAGACTGTGCTTCTAATCTGCTCTCTGTGCTCAGAAGATGCTGCCAGCCAGAGAAGTGAGCACCACAGGGGGGTGACAGGACAGGGCTAGGCTAAGTGTGGTCCCCCTGTGGAGCCTGACCAGCTGCCTGGCACATGTCCCAAGGACCCTCCTTAGACAACCAAGAGCATCCATCATCTCACCCCCCACCCCAAAGCCACTTCCGAGAGTAAAAGCCAGCATGGGTTTGGGCCGTGCAGGCAGATGACCTGGCCTGTACTCCAGAGACACAGCCACCAGAGGCCAAGAGCTCCTCTGACCTCCCCAGAAGAGGCTCAGAGTGAGAGGGACTCTCCCAGTCAGCCTCCCATGTGAGGCTTGATCAGTTTCCCTGTTCCCACTGCTCCCCTTTAGATAGCAGACACACCTGGAGCCAGGATGGGAGTGGACAGCAGCCTCCAGGGGTCTAGCAGGAATAGCAGGGAGTCCTCCAGACTTCCCTAGTATGAAGAATGCCGATCAGAGCCAGGTGTAGAAGTGCTTACCTGTACTCCCAGCAGCTCAGGAGGCTGAGGCAGGAGGATTGCGAGTTTAAAGCCAGCCTCAGCAACTTAGCAAGGCCCTAAGCAACTTAGTGAGACCCTGTCTCAAAATAAACTATTAAAATGGGGGGGCTGCTAAAGATGTGGCTCAGTGGTTGAGCACCCCCGGGTTCAAGCCTTAATACCA